>LDKF01000425.1:0-37313 GCA_001026735.1 Rotylenchulus reniformis
TTATTTTTTAAAAAATGAGACAAAAAAGCAGATTTTCATTTCGGTAAAAAAAACTTTTGAATATTTATTATTTTGATTTTTAAATCAACATATTTGTACATGACTCAAATATTTTGAATTGTTGAATGGAAATTTTGTCCAAAAAGCCCAATTCTCCATCTTAATTTTTAAATATGAATTATTTAATATTACAAATCCGGTAAAAAATTAATTTGATAGTCAATCGGATTAGATGCCTATATTAAAATAAAGAATAGAAATAAAGTAACCGATTAGTGATTGGAGAACAAATTAAAAAAGCAAATTATCCCTTAAAAATGATTTAGTATAAAATAAAAATTTTATATCGTAATTAAAATAAGATATTATTGTTAAAAAATCTAATTGAATGGTAGAAATAATAAAATTTATTATTTGTGCATACTTAAAATTATTAAAACGTAAGATTTGATATGTATAATTTTAAATTATCGTTTAATAAATTAAAATTACTCAAAAGTAGCGATTCCAGATCAGCAAAGCCTGTGACCGTTGGCTTGGGAGGCGAAATTTGCATAAGTTCTGGCAAATCGTTAGGCAAAAAGTCGCCGTCCACACGGGGGCCCCATTTTACGAAATCCACATCGGTGGCCGATCGAGTTGTTCCCTATATGTTAAATCAAAATGTTTTCCACAATAATATTTTATTTTGTAGATATTTTCTATTTTTTTTTAAATCAGTTCTATATAATTCATCCTAGGTTTATCAGAACAACCTGATATTACATTTCTTTTAGGAAACAATTTTTAGGAACTTTAAATAGGATTTTTTTATCATTCCTAATATATGAAGTTAAGTTCAACTAGATATTGAATAATCTATTAAAAAATTGTGAATTCAGGTATTCGTGACGAAAAAATAATTTTTTCGCTTTTGTACCATATATAAAGCAAAATAAAACAGAACATTACTATAATAACCATGCTATATTATTTATATAATTATAGTAAAAAATAATAATTTTTTTAAATATTTTTATTTTTTACCACGACACTCATTACTGTCTGGATCTCTGCAACCGTTCTATTCTTCATGCACTCCTTGATGTCGGTGCTGATGGAGGAGGAAGTGCAGTTCAGAGCGGAGGCTAAGTCCAGAGAGGCATTCACGACTCGACCGTTGCAAGCCCAGGCGGCCAAGGAGGAGCTGCTCATTTGGAAGGAGCGGTGGAACAGATCTGATAAGGAACAGAATGGGGAAAAGATAAAAATCAGAATAGAGGAAAGAAGGGATCAGAAAAAGTATATTACAAATCAGAAGAGTTAGAGAGATAAAGTCAGAATGGAAAGGAAAAAGAGTATTAAGGAAATGCCAGAATCAGAATAGGAGAAAGATAAGAAGCAGAATGATAAAAATAATTATCAGATCAGGAAAGTAGGTACACGAACCAGAAGAGGTTTTGAATAAGATCGGAAATGGAATGAGAAGCCAGCAGAAGAAATATTAAAATCAGAACAGGTGAAAGATAAGAAATAGATTGAGAAAAAAAATAAAGAGAAATAGATTAGGGAAAAGATAAAAATCAGAAAAGGAAATAATTAAAAGCGGAATTGGATAACAAAGAATAAGAAAAAAAGGTAATGAGTCAGTAGCAAGAAGAATCAGAATTGAATTGTTAGGAAGCTTGAAGAATAACAGAATATTGGAAGAACAAAAATCAGAATGGGACAAAAGAAATCAGAACCTTGACTGTAGGGCGATAGTGTGAGCAACGAGGCACTGGCGGCACCAGCACTCAAGCCCCATACAGTGATGTTGGTTGGGTCGCCTCCAAATTGGCCAATGTTGTCCACAACAAATTGCAGAGCGGCCTGCTGGTCCCAGAGGCCATAGTTGCCTAAAATTTCGAATTTTATTGAAAAATAAATTTAAAAAATTAAAATTCCATTTTAATGTGATCTGAAGCCTAAATAATGTCTATTAGAATTAGAATTCGTCGAAATTCCTTATAATCTTCAATAATTTTTTACAATTTTTCTTAATTGAAAAATTTTTCACAAAAATTTTGATCAAACAATTTCTTATGGCAGTTTTTGGCTGAAAATTGATTTATATATATTTTTTTTAATTTTTATGATACTATTATTTTTTAATGACCAAAAGTATAATAAAAATTTTTCTAAAACTATAATCTTAAAACAGATTATAAGCAGAGCCTTACTAAACTTACCAGGCATACCGTCATCACCAGTCGAAGCGAAACCTAAAAAGAAATTATTTTTCTCTAAAATATCGTTTTATAATTAATTTTGGCTAATTATTTTTATAATCAATAACATCAATTTAGATCTCTTATCATTGATTTTGTATTAATATTATATAATTCTTAATATTTCATTATCAGAGTTTTAATTATTTGGTTTTTAATCCTTTTCATATGATTTTTGGTGTTTGGTCTCTGATCACTGACCGATCACGCTGAGCCGGTACTGAATGGCAACCACAACGATGCCCTGCGCAACATATCGGCTGCCAATGTCCGTGTAGTTGTTGTAGGCAACCGCAGCACCCGTCTCGAAGGCACCTCCGTGGATGAACACGGCAACCGGATACCCGATGCCATTCGGGTTCTGAATGGAATGAAATAAGAAAAATAAATCAATTCATTTTTATTTCTTTGTATTAGTTCGAATTTTCCTGTGTGTTTGTTAGATATGTATTACTTACCGAGAATAAATTGTTATTTTTCCTGTATCTTTTTCTTCTAATTTTAATATTTAGGGAGAGTAAATTTTTTTCTATTCATTGCCCCAATTTAGTGTTTCTTAATAGATACCACTAAATAAATATTTATTATATTCTGATTAGACATTCCTTCATTTTTCTTCATGATTTGGTTCTAGATAATCGAGTTTTTTTTTTATTTGGTCAAAATCGACTGATCAGTGTAATCGTCATAGATTCATCCCCGATTTTCAACGCTTCCTAATTTATTTTTCTTCTTTTATAATCATTTTTTATTTTGTAGCTTTTATTAATACTATAATTTTCCTATCTTAAAAATTTTTTAGATGAAAAAATGACTTGAATTTTTTTTATCATTTTCTGAAGTATGTTTCACCTTTTGGTGTGGGGCATAGATGTTCACGTAGAGACAGTCCTCCTTGCAGTTACCGCTCCAACAACTTGCCGCGGTGTGTTGGACACAAAATGGCGGAGTTGTGTTTGCGATCAGCGTATCGGTCCAAGGGGTTGGAGCTATGGGTTTCTACAAAAAAAATTAAATAATAAATTACAATTGTTCCTTAAAAAATCGAAATTTTCATTTCTTCAAAAATAAATAATCGAATTGTTTAGTAGAGAAGTCAATCTATTTCTAATTTATTTTCTCGTAACTTTTTTTATTTAAGATATATCATAGACCAAAATATCAATTTTAGTCCTTTTTTTAAAATGAGAGGAAATTATAGGTTTTCAAATGTATTTTAAATTCAATTTTGGTGACAAATTGTGCAAAATGAATTAAATAAATAATTATAAAATTATTCATAATTTATAAAATTATTCATAAAAATGAACTTTTTTGTTTTTGAACTTTTCTTATATCGTGGACCAAAATTTCAAATTCACCTCAAATCGCAATTCGCTTATCGGAGGCGCCGCAAATGGAATGCCAAAGAACACGTTCACCGTGCCGTTGACAGCCGTAAAACCTTGGACCGGGCCATAATTTGTGGTTACCAGGGTGGTGTCCGATTGGGACAATGCATGATGAAACAGAAACAGGAAGGAAATTGCAATGAAAGATTGCATCATTGGTCTTTATTCAAATTTTTTTTTTTAATTTTACCTAAATTTATCAAGTTCTTTTTTTCTCGGGCTGATTAGGACAAGATTAAATTAAGCAAAATCAGAATGCCTTACCAAAAAGAAAACGGTTATAAAATTCCAGTATTTGTACGTGTAGTAATTTCTAATTTTTCTTGTTTATAATTTTTAAATTTACTTAAAAATTGCATTTTAAGTCATAAATTAAATAATAAATTCGTTTTCAAGTAGAAAACTTTTTTTTTCATCATTTAAAATAAAGATTTTATCAAATATTTCTTTTCTTTAAAAATTGGTTTATTTATTTTTATTATAAAATTTCAATTTTATTCGAGACGCTAAAATGGAAAAAGTTAACATTCGTTTAAAATGTCACAATTTTGCCATTGGAATTGGAACTTCATTTTCAGCTAAACAAATAATTTTCCCTGAACTTCAACTAAAGATTGCTAAGTTAATATTCAATGATTCTAGTAATAATAAGGATTTTTAACTTTATGCAATTAATTATTATTTTAGAAAATTTTTGTTTTGATATGAGCATAAAATTAAAAATAATTAAATTTTAAATATTTTTAAAGAGAGTTAGCGAAATTTTACTTAACATCAATAAAGGTGAATTTTCACGAGCATATGGTTGGAATAAATTTTATAGAAATAATGCTAATATTCGGCAAGTTTTCACTCTGACCTTAAGTACCAATGTTACTTCTCCGATAGGACCATGAATTATGGACATTTGTACCATAAAAACGCGGATTTACAACTTTTGGCCCTTCAAATTCATCACATGACATGTCTGGTCTGGAAATTTTCGCCTTTTTTCTTACAAATCCTGAAACTCATGGGTGCGACTAAATGGTTCCGTATGATCGGAAGGCCAAAAATGCAAATCGTAAATTGAAACATTCGTTTCAGAGAGAATTTGAATAATACTTTTTTGGAAAAATTGAATTAGACGTCTACATTAATTATATTTGACATCAAATTATATTTTTGTTTAATTCTTAGTTTAATTTATTTTTAAAAATCCCAACTTTATTATGTTTAATTTATTATAAAAATTTATTTATTAGACGGAAATTTTTTATAAACACTATTAAGAATTAAAAAAATTTATAATATTCTGTCAAATTATATATTCTATAATATTCTATCAAATCTTTAATCTTAGTAAATGATTTAAATATGATTACATTTTTTCAACATTTTTTTCAATTAATGAATTCTTAGTATTAATTAATAATTAATATTGATTGATGAATAAATATCTTTTTATAAAAAATATTTTCTTATTATTACTATTAATTAAATAAATATTAAAATGAAATTTGATTATAATTTTATTTTTCATTTTCAAATTCTATTTATAAATTATGAGGTTTTGAAGCTAACTGTTCATAAAAAAATTTCTTTTAAAATTTTCATTTCCCATTTATCTTTTTAGGTTTTTTTTTAAATTTTTTAGTCCAAAGTTGATGAAATACAATTCCATTTAGAGTCCATTTATCAAATCTCTTGGATGCCGTCCAAAAAATTAATCCATAATCCGTGTTCATCCAGGCAAATGTAGCGTAAAGCCCCTCATTTACGTAAACGGAAACCCCTCTTTATAATGATTAAAAATTACCAAAATTGGCCATAAAAAGTGAAAATTTTATTCATTTTTTCCAACTAGATTTATCATTAATTATAAATATTTTTTTTCTTTTTTAACATATTTTTGATAAATGTAATTTTATGACTTCCATTTCTAATTATATTATTTATTTCTATTAAAAAATTAATTTTTTAATGTTTTTTATTTTGCCATTTATTGACTTATAGTAATGAATGGCTTTAGTACCATTGCACATCCATCAATTTTAAGCTCCAAAATGTCACTTTTGGTAGTCCAAAAGCTATATTTACGGGGAATTATAGGTCCAAAAGTAAAAATATTGCTAAAATTTTAGCGATATTTTTCTAAGCAAATTTTTAATGAAAAATAAAGTAAAAATTTAAAATAAAAATTCCATTTTTTATTTGAACTAAAATATCCAAATTCTTTTATTAGCTTTAAATGAAAATTTCGTTTTTTTGAAATTAGAATATTTAATTTTAACAGAAAATGTCTCTAAAAAATATTTTCAGCATTTTTAAGGAATTCTTAGAAAATTGTCAAAAGCAGGAAGTGGACAATTTTCTTCCTTCAAAAGGAGGAACAGAAAAAAATAATTGGTCTCCAACCAAGGAATAAATTTGCACAATAAAATCATAAAATCCATATTTATTGGCAAAAATTAGATAGCTAAATTTATTTTTACGCTATGATATAATATTATTAATCAAAAATATCTAATCCAAAAAATAAAGGATTTTTCCATGTGAATAAATTTTATAGTGAAAAATATTGTATATTTTTATGAGTTAAAAACTAAAAATATAAATTAAACTCTACGTACTTATGGATTATTTTTTATATTTCAAAAATTAATTTAAATATATATGATTTTAATATCATATAAAATTTATCTAAGAATTTTTAAGGTGTTTCTAATGAAAATATACATTAACAATAATTTTTATTAATTTTAATAAAAATAATTTAATAAAAAATAGTTTTAAAATAATTGAAAAATTTTCAGCAAAATATTTATCGTCACAATATTCATGGAATTGGGCAATGAAATTATATGGCTTTTCGCGGTCCTTCTGCTTTGCGTTATGATGATTTTTGGCTGTGCATGCTGCTCATTAAGGTAAACATAATAAATGTATTTATAGAATTAAAATTTTTATCTAAAATTTAAAATAATTTTAAAATCATTAGAAAGAAATTACTTTTAATCGAGATAGTTACAGCAGCTTAGGAATAAATTTCTGTGTTTTTTTTAAATTCAAACAAAAAAAAAGTTTTTTATATGTATCCTTTAATAAGAACGAAAACCTAAAAAAATCAATTATAAATCCAACGAAAGAAGATTATACGAAAATTTAATATTTTTTCCTGAGAAGACCAATCTCTGTTACGGATTATTTTATACCTTTATGTAAAATCGATTTTTTCCAAAAATTTCTTTATTATCCCATTTAATTGACTTTATCATTTGACAATACGCTACTTGAAATTGGAATGTTTTTAGAGAAAGAATAAAATATCCACTTTAACAAATTTCCTAAATTTTGATGAATGTTAGAAAATTTAATTTTCCAGAATCACTCGAATCCAACAACGAAGACAGATGGAAATTGACGAGACCAATGGTTTGGAGCATGGATTTAGGGCAAAAAACAGTTCCAGCTTCAATGGCGGGATGGGGGCAGACAGTTTCGGAGGAGCCAGTTTTGGTGGACCGGACATCTCATGCGAGGTATAAGGCCATATATTCTCTAATATTTTTAAATAATTATATAAATAATAAATGGATTGTACTAGGTCGTCTGATAAAAAGGGCCATTTTGGTATTCACGTGAATGTATCTCTGTAAAGAATGATTCAAATAATCTTTAAACCAGTGAAACGATACTAACATGTCTTCTCGACATTTTTGCTTTTATACCATTTATCATATCTATTGAAATTCTCGAGAAAGAAATTCCAGAAACGGCTTCGGTCAAAAATGGCCAAAACGGTTTTCGGGTTTAAGACCAGGTTTTAGATAGGAAATCGGGTTGTTTATACTCCCCCCTGATCGCTTATGGGGTGCTGCATCGAATACAAATAACCGCATCTCGATTGGTTCACTCTTTGATTTTTTATGATTTTTTCAAACATTCGACCAAAAATCGCATTTTTGGCCAATTTTCTATTAAAATGGCCCATTTTTGGCCATTTTTGCCATTTTCGAGGAGACATGGGAGTATCATTTCACTAGTTATTAGATTATTTGAATCATTCTTTACAAAGATACATTCACGTAAATATCAAAACGGCCCTTTTTTATCAGACGATCTGGTACAATCATTTAAAAAAATTAACATTATCAATTTTGTGATAGGTTGATAAAATAACTATCGTTACCGATATTTCCCGTTATCAAAAACGCCTCTAAAACCATATACTACACATTTTTGGTCCATAACGAGATACATTATCTCTTATCTGAGATTAGAACATTTATATAAATAAATATAATTAAGTGCAAAAATCTTGTAATTGCCAAGAATAAACGAAAAATTTACGGAATATTACATTTTATATAACATATTCTTTTGTTAATTTTCATAATTGATCACTGGGATATTAACTATATTTTTGTTTTTTAATTTGAAATAAAAATATATCAATATGAGTGAATTAAGTTATTAATATATATTTTTTATAATATTATACAATCATTGTTATAAAAAAATCAAAATTTTACCACATTTTATTATTTTTTCTTAACACATTACTTATTATAGTATTACCTTTTATTATGTATTACCTTTAATTATGTTGATGAATTAATTTTCCTTTTTTTAGTTCGACAACTCCATTGATCAGACGTCAACATCAATCAGATAAAACCAAAATTTTGACATATATGCGATATTCATCCAATTAATAATTCATTTTAAATAAGATCTATAATCTATGTCCATTAAAAATCATGAATTTATAATGTTTTGAATACATAAAAATTTAATTGATTTTAGGAAATAAAGATTAGTATAAATTAATATTAATATTTTTAGGATATAATTAATAAAAATAATAACCACTTCAAATCTCTGAGAAATTGAGATATTTATTTTTAAGCGATTAATAGATTAATATTTTATAAATATAATATTTGCAATTTTATAAAATAACAACTATAAGTTTTTAAATTTTATTATATTATATTTTAAAAAAATTTCCTTAACAAAATAATGTTAATAGGATTAATGAGTTTTGATATTAATTATTATATCTTATTGCATCATATAAATTATAATATTTTTTGGATTTTATGCATAAAATTTTTATTAATATACTAACAAGGAAACATTCCCTACTGCCAGTCGGAATTTGCATATTCTATCCTGGCCATTTTATAGAGCATCCACGCAAACCGTGTAAAATTTTAATATTGAATTCCCTCGGCCACAAGAACATAAATTAATTAATTTTGAAAATAAAAATATAAATAAACGGTCATTCATTCACGCGGATCATCTGCCAATCGGGATGACACCGATCGTACCATTAATAATTACTGTTAAGCGATGCGCCATAAAATCGATTGAGAATTATTATATATTAAAAAATAATGAATATGAACTGACAAATAATATGTTTAAGATTAATTATAAAATGAACGATGGATGCCACCCCAGTGTGTGGATTATCGGTGTGGATGAACGACCGTTTATCGAAAATTTAAAAATAAATAACTTTCTTTCCTAGCTCCGAGGGAATTTAATATTAAAATTTTACACGGTTTACGCCCATGCTCTATAAAATGGCAAGGATGGAATATGCAAATTCCGACTGGCAGTAGGGAATATTCCCTTGTAAGATATAACAATTTTTAAGGTTTGAAAAAAACGTCGGCCATGGATTAAAATTGATGGGATGAATCAAAATTCATTTGTTTATAGACCAATAATTTTAGAATGCGGATCCTTTTATTATTCTTTGTATTCCATTTAATCCAAGAATGCTTTTGCGGTGGAATCTTATCGAAACCAAGTAAAACATATAAAAAATTATTAATTATTATATTTTTAAACTATAATGCAATTATTATCATAAATCATTTCACTTTATATAAATTGCAATTAAAATTTAACTTTTAATTTAAATTATATTCACTCTGCATAAAAACCCCGGAAAGTTTATTTATTTTTAAGATAAAGATATAAATAACATTGAATTCAGTTTTTCAATATTTGCTTAATTATTCAAGATTAAAATTACCAATAGAAATTGTCTATTCGCGTGTAAAATAAATAAAATGCATATATCATTTTTAATTCATTAAATATAACCAGTTTAAAAGGATTTTTTTAGATTTTTCATAAATTTGAAGTAAAAAAAATTTTGTAATCAAATTTTACATCTTTTCATCACACTAAATTTCAAATTTTTTCATACCAGAAGATGTAGTCTCGGAAGTCCACCAGCAGGACAATAATGTCCAACCTGCTGGCCCAAGCCAAATTCGGACCGAGAAATGGCACCGGAATTGGCCAAATGGTTCTGGCAAAACTTGGGGGACCACAGAAAAAGAGAGTGGCAAAAATTGGCACCGACAAAAGTCGAAATGGCAATCCGAAGGGCGGGCCAATGGTCAACAACACCGGGCCAAGGGTTGGTCATACAAGTTTTCAGCATGGTCCAACAGCAGTGACCAGTGATCCAATTAGTCAGACCTAATTGTGAAGGAATCACTATAGAGAACCTTTTATTACAGCTTTTATTTGTTCAATTTTTATTTTTTTAGAAAATAAATAAATCAAGGTTTGGGAATTAATCAGAAAGAACCTATCTGAAAGCTGGTTTTGAAATTATTAATTCACCAGAAGATATCCAAGAAAAAAAATGCTATACAGAGCATACCGTATTCTCTCTAATAGAAGCTCCGGGGCTTCTATTATTCAATCCTCCTCTGGTGTGGGGCTTATATTGGAGAGGCTTCTATTTATCAATCCCCTTCGAAATCAGTGCTAAAATAAAGAGAAATAAAGATTATCTCATCAAAATGGAAAAAAAATTCATCTCCAAAAACAAAAATAAATTTGCTTAATTTATTTCTATTTCTATGTTATAATATAATTAGCAAAGTATCAGTGCCAAGATGGCGGGAAAGGCTAAAAGATTTTATTTAGTTCTACACCAGAGGAGGGGGGCTTGTACTGTTTATGACCAAACAAATTATATATGACCAAACTGATAAGTATGTTTACTGTTGAAATTTTATTTTACAAGTAAGTTTCTATCAAATAAAAAAGTAATATAATAATTTTAGAGGTATAGAACATTCTAAAGAAGGAAAAAAATCCTGGAAAGTCGTAAAAAACCGACCGAAAAAAAGAATTATAAATATCGTGGTAGTAGTAAAATCACACCAAATCGCAACAAAGAAAGGCCAGGATCTCCTGACAACATTTGTTAGATTTGCCTGATTTTGCATCATTGTAGCAGCATTGGCGTTGACGGACGCTGTTGCTTCTTCAGCGACGCACAATCGTATTTTTTGCATTGGGCAGGATCTATGGAAGAAATTAAACATCTTGAAGATCCAACATTTGAAAATCGGTTTTATAAAACATTAAAAAAGAATTAATTGGCCCAATCAAGACTTTTCTGTCGTAGCTATTAAAAATTGTCAAAGTTGTGCAGAAATTGTTCGGGGCATGGCCGCCGATTTGAATGCAGTGGATTGGGATTGGCATTCTGCCATCTTTTGGATCTTATGTCATCCCAAATAATTTCCTTCATTTCCCATTCCCTCCATTCATTTATTTACACATTTTGCCTTTCCTCGAATACCCATTTGTTATGCCCCGGATCCCCAATTGACGAAGTAAATAAATAAGTTTATTTAGTCAATAAAAGAGGGAACACAATTTGGGCGGAAAATATGTGAGAGTTCGGGGAGCAAATTATTGGGAGCGAAATATGGGAAGTTTGGAAAGTGATTTTGGGGAATGACTGGGGAATGGAATTATGGAAGAGGGGAAGGGTCTACAGTAACCAATCGATAAGGGAAAGGGCGGATTGGTTTGGGATACGTTTGATCATCATCGGGTCCCACCCGAACACCTCCCCTTTTAAAAGGGTTTCTTCCTTCCTTCCGTCCATTGACCCATCTGATCAGCCAGTTGAGCACCTCCGCGGTGGACGGCGGTCCCTCGACCTCGACCAGTTCCGCATCCGTTCCCAGACAGGTGATGAAGCATCACGCCCACCACGGGAACCCTCCTGCTGCACGACCACGACCACCTCGGGCTCGTCCGCCACGTCCGGTGCCATCAACGTCTCTTTGGCCATTGACCAGTCCAATCCGTCATTGAACCATTCCATATGGTTTCGGTCGTCGGTGTGCCGCTTCAACTTATGGTTGGCTGGGAACTTACCTGTTGTTCCATCCTGGAAGCCGACGCTGTACATCACTCTNTCTCCTCCAGGCGTTTCAGCACCGCTCCCACAACCGACCTAACATTGCGCGTTGCAGGACGACGCCGATGAAACGCAGGAATGGAGTCCGGCTTCGGTTCCCAATGCACCTTAGCCCTCTTGCAATGTCCGAGCTGCGGCTTGAATACCTCCGAGGTTTCCTGTCGAAGTCCACGAAGGACCTCCTCCCCCTTCAAGGCTTCCGACTTTTTGATGTGATTGCTCTTCAACGCGGCAGTCACGCTCTTCCGGACATCCTGCATAAGCCCCAATGCATCCAGCATGTCGATCCCTAACAGGTTCAACGAACCCTTTTTGCAGACGTAAAATTGTCCTGTATGCGACTTCTCTCCGAATTTGAACGTCGCTTTTCCTCGGCCAAGCAGTGCACACGTGGTACCATCGTGGTACCTGGCTTGCTCCTTCAGTGGGTCCAGTCTCGGTTTTCCGATCAGCTTGTGTGCATCTTCATTGATCAGTTACCTCGGCACCCGAGTCAAGCACGAATTGCACTTTTTTCCCATTCACTTTGACCGGGACCTCGATGAGTTTATTGAGCTGGTTGACCGAATGAACCAGAACTCCACCGAGGGAAATACTGTTTTTGACTTTCCGTCCCCCCTCCCCAGAATTTCTTCTAACCATTCCTGATGCTTCTCACACTGAGACTCGAGATGTCCCACTTCGGTGCACTTCCGGCATACCGTCTTGATGTGGCGACACTCAGTGGGCCGATGGGAGTCCCTTCCACATCGCCAGCACCGGATCCGCTGAGCTGGATAATCCTTTGCTCCGTTCGGCTTCATTGGACTCTTTTGCTTTACTGCAAACACTTGCTTCGGCACATGCTGTTCCATTATGTTGGCCTCCTCGATGGTCGACAAGTACATCAACAGGTCTTCCACAACTGTGTCGTACTTCACATTGTCGCCATCGGCTGCGAGCTTGGCCAAAATGCGCTTCCTGCAGTTTGAATCGCTGACATTCTTCAGCGCGGTGAGCAGCATCAGGCAGTTGAACTGCTCTTCTTTCAACTTCTTGAACTCAAAATCCCGCAGCAATTTCCTGTGCCGATTGATGAACGAGTGCAAATCCTCATCAGCATCCTTTGAGGCGCGCAAGCATTCGTATCGATCAATCCAGATCGACTGCGGCTTTGCGAACAGGGCTTTCAGCTTGTCCATGGTCTCGTCGAAGGTGAAATCGGTGACCTTCTTCGGCAGACAAGACTTGCTGTACTCGCTGAAGGCCGGCTCACTCAACTTCGTCATCAGCAACTTCAGTCTGTTCTCCGGCGACAGCCTCGGCGCAGCGCAATCGACGGCAAACTGGAATCGTTCAAGCCAGTCTGCGATGCTTCTGCCCTGCTGACCATCCTGGTCAAAGCAGTCGATGTCCGGTAGTGCCGGTAGAAGCTGAAAGCTGTGCTGGCTGATGGTTCTGCTGCTGCATGAGCTGCGTGACGAGTGCTTGTTGCTCCGCCAGCATCCGCGTCAGTTGCTGGATGGTTTGTTGGTCTGCCATCCCTTGCCGATCCGCCGAAAAATCGATTGAATCGCCGAAATGTGGATGAGACGCGGATACTCACACTAATGCCTGATTTGCACCAAGCAAAGACTATCTCTGTCGCCAAGACAGGGGCTAGTGTGTTGCGCGTGGTCGACCTGAATAGTGTTGCCAAAACACTTTAGACAGAAGCGCAAGATCCGGTTGAAAGATGCGGCGAAAATCCGAAGGACGAGGATGCGGCAAAATCCGGTGAAATTCGAAGTCGCGACGAAATGCGGTGGATTTCCACTGAAAATCAGGAAACCCGGATTTCAAACCCACTTTTTGAAGAGTCGCCGAACAATCCAAATTCTGCACGGGCGTCGCCAATTGTTATGCCCCGGATCCCCAATTGACGAAGTAAATAAATAAGTTTATTTAGTCAATAAAAGAGGGAACACAATTTGGGCGGAAAATATGTGAGAGTTCGGGGAGCAAATTATTGGGAGCGAAATATGGGAAGTTTGGAAAGTGATTTTGGGGAATGACTGGGGAATGGAATTATGGAAGAGGGGAAGGGTCTACAGTAACCAATCGATAAGGGAAAGGGCGGATTGGTTTGGGATACGTTTGATCATCATCGGGTCCCACCCGAACACCATTATTAATTGTTCTCCCTCTTTTAGGTCCCCTCTTATTTACTCCATTTATTTTATTTGTGTTTGGACTTCAACCAATAAACTCTTTGACAAATTCGTCTTTATTGGATTGAAAGACCCAACAGAAATTAATGCTCTATCTTTTGATCTTTTTATATTTTTGTATAGTCTGTAAAATCTAAACGCCAAAAATTTTTTTCTTAATTTTCTACATCTATTTTATATGTTTTGTCCAAACAATATTTAAAAAAATGTTTTAGTTTTCATTGAACCAAGTGGTTGTTTTTTATGCCACAGGGTGGCGATTTTTTGGAAATCATAATAAAATCAAAATATGATCTCGAATCTGATAAGTTATAAACAATTAATTTTTCTATCGGTGTTAATAATATAGCACTTGATGCTTTCTGAATATTTTTCGGATTTGATTATTTTTTGATATTTTCAAATACAAAAAGGAACATTTTTGGTCAAATAAAGATTTCATAAAACATTTTTTCCAAAAATAAATTTAAAACTATAATTACAAAAAATTATAGCATAGTTTAAAGCTCGGATATGCACTAAATTAATCAGAATTTTAGCCTTAAAATTGTAACCATTTTAAATACAAAAAACAAACAAACAAACCAGGTTTATTGGCAAGTTCTTGAGAAAGCCCAACTTCATAACCACCAAAAACAATTGACATGTTCAATATGCAAATTAGGAGTGTCACACAAACGTAAATACCATAGCTAGTAAACGGTGTCATTATCGCTCAAATATGTCAGAAGTGGCTCTATGGTAGTGGTCGGATCTGAAAATTTTCAAAATCAGAACATTTAGCTCAAAAAAAACAGATTTCATGGTCAAAAATCAGAACATTTTATATTTTGCTTCCAAACCATGAAAAAATCAATTTATTGATATGATTTTATACCAAACATTGAATTTTTAATTCTCAATAATTTATTTAGTAATTTGTGGGTTGAAAAAGCACATTATAAAATTGGGAACAAATCGAGATCATAAATTAAGGAATTTCTGGTCCATTGGGCCGAAGATAATTTTTTGGAGAAAATTCATTGTGTAGGAGCCGGCAGTCCCGAGATAGGGGCCGCCGGAGAAAATTTTTAAAATTTAGTACTGATTTTCTCTTATCTCTTAAAAATTGGTCACTTTTCCAAATATTTTTTGGAGAAAATTCATTGTGTAGGGAGCCGGCGGTCCCGATAGGGGCCGCCGGCTTTTCTAATTTGTCCCGATAGAGGCCGATCCGAATGACCCTTTCTATTTCTTTACCTTCATTGACTCCGTATCGGATGGAGTGAACACAAATGAGCACTTCATTAAAAACCCCGTTTTCTACTTCGATGGAATTTCACCTGCTTCATTAAATTGCGAAGCAATTTTCTACGTATTTTCTAAAGCATAAAAATCGATTTTGAACTTTATTGAGTCGATTGTAAAATGTTTACAAATTTACAATTCGAAATCGCAGTTTACAACTACAATTACAATGCTTTTCGAAAATCTGATTAAGCCAGTGAATTTCTCGTAAAAAGTTGCCTACTGGATGATGAAATTTCGACGCTTCGCACGCTGGAAATAGGAGTTTTATTTTTATGCGGACGCACGGACGCACGGAGAAAGATTTTAAACCGTTTTTTATATATAACTTTTTTATTTTTAAACCAAATCAAAAGGTATAAAAAGCATTTCTACTCAGAAAAATATGGGGAATTTTATAAAAATAAAAAGAAGCAAGCTTTAACTAGATTTTAACTTTTTATATCGATTTTAAATTTTCCCACCCTTGCTCAACCTGGATTCGGACACAAATGAGAGCCGGCCTTCGGCCGGCTCTTAATAACTATAAATTTTTGGTAATCCTAAAAAATAAAAAAGGCAAATAAAATGAATCGCCTTTTTTAGTTTTGTATAAGTTTCTTCACAAATTATATAATTTTTCAATTTTTTGAAAAATCCTATTTTTAAAGGATTTTTCTAACAAATTAAATAAACTACAAATGCTGAAATTTTAAGAATAAATTTTCCATATTTTGCCTTTTTATTTTTGGCTCATTAAAAGCTTCAAACAAAAAGATTTCGACATAATCGAATCATTTGGTTATACCCCTTTTCCGGAAATGCTGTGAAAGATTTTTGAAAAAATAAACTTTGGATTTGTAATTTAAATTTTTAAATTACAAGGAATTGCGCCATTTTAGCTAAAATGAAATTTAAAACTTCTACTAAACTATATTGATATGCGATATTTTTATAAAATTATTATTTTCGCAATGATTTTCGATAATATAATTTAAATATGAAATTTTATAGCAGGAATTATTTATAGCAAAAATAGAATTACTACGATTTTATTATGTTATATGTCCAATAGATAGTGCAATCCATTTCTATAAATGTAATAAAATTGATGAGTATGACATTGAAATTGATTTATTATTAATTTGAAGCTGGTTGGCTAAATAAGGAAATATATTTTATACATATGACCACCATTTTCTATATTCTGACTTCTATTTCTTTGGAGTAAAACTAAAATTTGGAATTGATGTTTGTTCTTAATAAAAATTTATAAAGCTAGAAGTATATGTATGCGTTCGATATTTTTGAAGAATTTCGAATCTTTCGTGAGGATTTCTTTTCAAATTTATTAATTGGATATTTATCATATAATAACATTTTTAATATTGTGAATTGACCCGAATTGCACAGAATACTGGGCCCAGCAGTTCTTCGGGAGTTCAACAATTGAAACCATTTCTGGCCAAGTCGACCAAGGAAAACGACGCATTGTCGAAAAGCAGTGAAGAAGTACACGATCTGAACCCAAGTCTGATCGAGATCGTCCCATTTCGACGGCTTTGAATCTGCTTGATGGTGTCACAATTGTTATCTTCCGACCTGTTTACAATACATGGCCGTTCCGTCCGGGCTGGGTCGTTGATCCAAAAATGTCAGAAATTTTATTGTTGGAATTCTAAAGTTTATTTGTAAAAAGGAAAAATTATTGCACCTTTAAATAGAAAAATTAAACATATTAATGTTTTTCTCATCGTATTTTAACAGATAAATAACAATACCACTAAGGAAAAAAATCTAAAAACGAATATTTAATGAAAAATCAACATTTAATCGTGAACCCAAAAAATGGTTCATTAAATTAACAAGACTGAAAATGTTAACATTCGCTGCAATTTGGCCTTCCCTCCATAAGTTTATTTTCACTACTTTAAGATTTTATGAAAATGCAAAAAAACCCTTTTTGAGTCTTTAATAATGCCGCATAAATTTAATTCTCATCAAAAATCATAAAAATAGTAAATTATGGATTTATTTTGCCCAATTATGCATGTAATGCATAAAGATCATAAATTAAAGTTAAAATTTTCATTCTAAATAAACTTTAGAATTCCAACAATAAAATTTCTGACATTTTTGGATCAACGCCTATTCTGACATTTTTGGATCAACGACACAGCACCCGTTTCGTCCCAATCTCGAGAAGGACGAAGGTAAGGGAACAAAAAGAAATATTTTTGAAAATGGCCTAAATTTTTTTACAATTTAATACCAAAATTAAGATATTCGGCTTTATAAAAGAAATAACTTAAATATTCCCATTTATCTATATGTAAAAGAAATTAATATTAAATATTCCCATTTTTCTATTTCTTTAATAATTAAAAATTTATTTAATCAGTTAATCATCCTTCCTTAGCTTTATTTAAAAAAACTCAATTCTACATAATTATATTTATTTAACAGAATTAAATTGTTATAATTTTATATTAATTCTAGTTATGTGAGTCTAATGAATCAATTCGCATATAGAAGATGTATAATACTAAGTAATTTATCAATATGATTGTAATATATTGAAGACTAATTTTTAAAATATATTAAAATTTCTTATGGAAATAAAAAGAGGATCGATTAAAATAATCCATTTTGTAAGAGTTTTTGTTGTTTTTATTATATCATTCATGATTAATTTTCCAAATTTCTTATAAACAAACAATATCAACAATAAAGCTTTCTAACTCCTGAAGAATTGCGATATGGATCAGCTATTTTTCGCCAAAAAACTTCTCCATTCCTCTCCTCATAATTTGTGAAAATTGATCTTCAATCTTCAATTCGCAACATTTTATCGTTCAAATTCGTTCCATTTTATAATCAAAATTATGTAGATTTTTTTTCTAAAATGTGTTATAATTCTATAGCAAATGGAATTTGAATAAAAATTATCTTTAATTTTTTTATATTTTATATGAAAATTAAAAAAAATGTTCAATATTAACCTGCTAAGCCTTGAAGTATTCACGTATTTCAAAAAATATTTTTATTAAGAAGTCATTATCATCAATAATGAATAAAAAATCACCAATTGGACTGATTTTGGCGATCATTTTGTTGGTGTATTTCGCCATTTATATGATGCTATACAAAAATACAAAACCTCCACAAATGGCTATAAAAGGTAAATTTATAAATATAATTCATAAATATGGATCGATTTATATAAATTTATAATTTTTGGTGTAAAAATAAATGTGTAAAATAAGTGTTTTATTTGTCAATAAATTTTTTAAAAACAATTAGTCATTTTTAAAGAGTTTGTTGCATAATTAACTATTTAATTTTAAGTTATTGAAATTTACAATATAATCAATTGAAAATTTTCATTTTGATGATAAATAATTTTTAGATCAATTTTTAATTTAAGTTTAAGCTAATTTATGCGTCTGTCCATTTTTCTTCCTAAAATTGTCTTTAAAAAATTAACTTTTCCGTAAAAATCTCGCAAATAATATTTTTAATTTTCATCCATTTTGCGTTTTTTATTTTTTTAAAACAATTTCTATCATAATTTATAATAGAACAATTAGATTTTATAATGTTTAAATATGGAAGTAAATAGAATCAAGATTTTTTTGTTTTTTAATAGATCTCACTCTTCCAATCGCGAATCAGGCATCAGCGACAGCGAATATCAGCCAAGGTTTATTTGATATATTATTTAATAAAAAGAAAAAATTTATTCCAATTAAATGCATTTTTTTGAATTTTTATTAGCCTTTTAGACGGGTTAATTTGAATTGATTTTGTTTTGAAAATTTTATATTCACTTTTAATTTTTTTAAATGCTGGAATATTATATTTTTATTATTTCTACAATAAGAAAATGATTTCATATTTTTGATGCTATTTAGAGAGCAAATTGGCCCATCAACTTTTGGATGGCTTAAGGGGCATCGAAATTGGAGCTTCCTACCATAATCCATTTGGGCTGGACACTCTGAACATTGACTACAGTGAGGACCCGAATGCCAGGTTCCAGAAGAAACAACTCGGCATTACTGGTGCCAAAATTTTAAAATAATAATTATTTAAATGATACCACGAATTTCTATTTCAGAAAATTCGGAAAAAATGAAACAACAATTTTTATAAAAAGGGCATTTTTTAGACAATATTAAAAATTCTATGTATAGACTAGCTGGAATGTCAAGTCGATGCGGAAAATTTTCAAAAATAATTTTAAAATAAAATGTTTATTTATTTATTTATTTATTTATTTTTTGATCTTTTATAAAATATGTAAATTGATTTTTTAAATATTCAAAAATAAGAAGAATATTTATTAAAAAAATGTTTTAATCAACTTTTTCACAGGTCAAAGGGCCAAAGTGCACATTTTGGCCCGAGGAGACCAGTTGCCATTTACCAACAATTCAATGGACTTTGTGGTAAATGCCCATGTGCTGGAACACTTTTACGATCCGATCAGGGCAATTCAGGAATGGCTGAGGGTGGTCAGGCCGGGTAAATTTTTAAAAAAATTTAAACTGCACTTTAATGATAATGATATATTATTCGAATTATAATTTCATGAAAACATAAAAAATCATGATTTTTATTACAGAATAAAAATTTAGGTGGCTATGTGTACATGGACATTCCGCACAAGGAACGCACCTTTGACGCGCCAAAGAATCGTACAACGATTGCGGAATTGCTAGAGCGACACGGAAAGAATGGCACGGCGGCAGAGCATTTGGCGGACCACGGCCATCAGGTAAGGATGGCAATAAATTGGAAAATTTATTATCGGTTTAAATTCAAAAAAAATATTTTATACCCGTATTTTTCCCAAACTTCTTCTTTCTCGCTCCGCCCTCCCATATTAAGGACACCTATACTAACATAAATTGAACCGGTTCCGTATTTTAAAATGGATGTTAATTAGTTAGTTTTGGTAAGCAGCAATTATAATCATCATTTATTCAAAACAAAATAATCAACGAAGGGATGATCATGAACACTTATTTTTAATGGTATTAATAAAGGTGAATGTAGCTCTTTTTTGTTCTATTTTTGATTTTGTAAAAAGGATTTTTTTCTTTTTGAATGTATGAGATGATATGATTTAATTATATGAATTATTTATTTGGGAAACTATAGCCAAAGTCCTATTTATGAATGAATTTTGCGGTTTTAATAGGATTTTTTGTTTAAATTCGTCTTTTTTTCTTTTTTTCTAACCTCTTTTTTGGATCTTAACTTAGTTTTTCTTAGTTCTTGGCCCTAACTTAGAATAAAGGTTTGGATTTAGGCTCTTATACCCTTTTATAATTTTATGAGCTAGAATAAGATCAAAAATTTTCCTATGTTCCTCTAGAGTTGTAAGTCCGAAGATCCAGTCTTTTTGAATAAGGAACATATGGAATACGATATATATTTTTGGGAGCTATCTTACTTGTTAGTAAAAAAATTTGACATTTTTCTAATTGCTTTTTATCTTTCTTAGGCTTATGCTTCCAAATTTCAGGAGAGAATTGCCAAATGGTATTCACGATGATATTGCAATTAATTTTATTTTATATAAATTTTGATAATTTCCCTGGCGCCCGGACTTTTCGACAGTGGACATTTCGACAATGGACACTTCGACAGTGGACATTTCGACAGTAAGAAGAAAATGGACATTTCGACAGCGGACAATTCGACAGTAAATTTTAATTTTTTATATAAAAAAACCTAATGGGTTATAAATATCAATGAAGAAATTTTTTGCAAGATCCAAGGCCTGTAAAACTTGAAAATCTGAGGCCTATGAAATTTTTTGTTGACAAATCTTAGGCCTATGAAATTTTTTGTTGAAAAAATTCAAGGTATATGATTTTTTTGAAAAATTAGGCTTATGAATTTTTTTAAAATTCAAGGCCTATGAATTTTTTTGAAAAATTCGAAGCCTGTGAAAATTGTTGAAACACCCATTTTTAAAAAATCTGAGTCCTATTTTTTGGAAAAAACCTATCCGAGGTCATTTGATTTTTCACATTTTTTAATAAGATTTCTTCACTGTCGAAATGTCCACTGTCGAATTGTCCACTGTCGAAATGTCCACTGTCGATTTGTCCGGTCACGATTTCCCTAGAATTCTTTGCGCTCTGCTGTGAATTTATTTATCTTTATGATGATTAATTATTAAATAATTTTACTCATTATGACAGTCTGTCTGGGTCACCGAGGATCTGTTGGAGGTGTGCCATTATTTCAATTGGACTGTGGCCGAGTGGAGAGATGTGGACGACAAAGTTGGCAACGGGTTCACCATCGTACTGAGGAAGCCCACACTTTGATTTTTTAGTTTATTTAGTTATTTTCTGATATATCGCTTTTGGAAAATATTTGATTTTCTTGATTGGGATTAAATAAAAAATGTTAATCAAAGTGTTTGCAAATGTTCTAAATAAAATGATGTGTTAAATTTAAAATAAATTAGACAATAGATTAAAAAATTGTTTAGATATATGTTTTAATGAAAACCATTTTAAATGAGTGGTTTCAAAACTATTTTATTCTAGATTTTTAAAATAAAGTGGATAAATAAAATTGATTTATCGAATTTTATTCCGGAAATATTTTTAACAATATTTATTGCACGGATAATGAGCGGAACTGTTTTTCCAGACCCTATTTTTCATCATTTTTGATTTGGGCATTCAATGATTAATAAGCTTATATACAAATATCACCCATTATATTGGTATATTAGCCACTAATCACATGAAAATCAAACATTTTTGCAGTGATAAGGGTACAAAATACGATCAAAATTGTTGTTTTTTGTCCCATATTGATCTACTTTATGGTAATAATACATGGATTTTCTCAGATTTTGCCAGTATAAAAGCCCTATCTAAATGCTCTAAGATTCATTCCAATTCACAATTAAACCAATAAAATAAATCATTTTTGACAAAAATGCAATCCATCACATTTGCTCTATTCGTTATGGCAATCCTGGCCATTACCACTGAGGCCACTAAGGATGAGGGTAGGTTTAAAAATCTTTCTAGAAATACAGCAAAAAATAAAAAAAATCCAATATAAAATTTGGAAATATTTAAAAATTTCCAATTTTTAAATTGCACAGTTCACCCCGGAGCGTCTGAGGACTGCTGCGTCACCAAGGGTTGCAAATGCAAGGGTTGCCCCTGCGTTCTGGGATCCCAGGGCAAGATGGTTGTCGGTGCCAACGTGCATTGCTCTGAGGACTGCGCGTGCTACGATCACAAGGACAACAAGGTCGGATGCGGTTGTGGTTGCTGAGCGATGTGTGCAATTCCTGAAGATTCCATCAGATCAAAATTTTCACATTTCTGATCACTTTTCAGATCCGATCACTTTCTATTTTAGTAGATAAGAATATTTATAATTTGACTCTCCTTTCCTCTTTTGTTGAATAAATTAAAGCTCTAAATTCACAGAAGAAAATTTGAACGTATGTTAGAACTTCCATGTTTGAATTAATTTTTGTGGATTGATGAGTTGCATAAATTTGTTGATTATTAAATATTACTCCAGTGTATGAAAGTTTAATTTTAATGAACTTAGGAGTTTTTGAGGATTTTTTGGCATTGTAAAAATTAATTTCGGATTTTCGAGATTAAATATTAATTTAATGATCTGTAAGCTATCGTAATTTAGGATTTAAAAAAATATATTGAATCATTTTTAGTGATCCAATATTATTTGATCTGTTCCATGAACTGGATTGGATAATGAGATCTTTTTGAAAACCCAATCAATTTTTACGATAGATCATTTATTAATCTACTAGTTATTAAAAAAATTTATTTTTATTTCATTATTTAGCTGGACTGCTCGTTTATAAAGTCTGTAAAATTTTAATATACAAACCATTTGTGAAATTGCGTCAACTGCAAAGGGTGCCAAAAGAGGCTTTTCAGCGAAAATCGTCAAAATACATTTAAATAATTATTAATAAATTAACCTTTCATATATTTTACATTGAAATTTTTAGTGTAAAAAATAAGCATAATTAAATACCTATATATTAAAAATAAAATAAAAACTGAATTAAAGTAGTATTTTTGCCGATATTCAAATAAAATGTAATTTGACTCTCCTTTCCACTCTTGTTGAATCAATAATAAATGAATCAATGTTGAAATACCAATACATAACATGTGCATTGGCTTAAAACCCACATTAATATTTTTCAGATATTTTATTATAAACATTTTTTTGTGTTTTTGACAAAACATCAATGTTTATATTTTTAAATAAAATGTTTTTACACAGTTTCCAATTTTTTTAAATCTTTTTTATAAAGACAAATAAAATAATTAATATTTGTTTGTTTCCAACTTTATATGTTTTTATTATTTATGGTCCTTTTATTTATTTTCGTCTAAATATTCATTTTGATATTTTTCGCTGAAACGAACTAGCACCTTTTTAGATGTTTATCAGACTGTTCAAGGACATGATATAAAATCAGCAAATTGTGAAAATGTGAAATTTGATGAAATAGTTATCTTTGTAATCAGGGTGGCCGATTCCAAACCACTAAAATGCGGCATCTGCTTATTTTTGGTCTAAAAAATGCGGCAAAAATGCGGCAATTTTGATGAAAAATGCGGCAAAAAATGCGACATATTTATAAACCTTTAAAAAATCAAATAAAATTATTTATAAATTTTATTCCGCATATTTCTCACTACTTTTCACTTTGTCAAGCAATTAGAAAAGATCGTATGCACCGGGGACAATCAAAATCTGAATTGAATTTTATGGAAACAATACTATTGGGGTAATTTGATTTTCATCCAATTGCGTTCATTGCTCTTCAGATTCTTGGCCACCGAAAAAAATCTTCCAAAATGCAAAAATTCGTGCTTTAAAATAAGTCTATTCACAGACCTCCGTCTTTTTTTACAAAAAAATTTTCTACGGATGAGAGGGTGCCGGCGGTCCCGATAGGGGCCGCCGGAGAAAATTTTGAGAAATTTCAACCATTTCCTTAAGAAAAATTGATCATTTTTAAGTTGTAAGAAGCACCAGAGAAAATTTTAAATATTTAGATCTTTTCTGAAGAAAAAATAGTCAATTTTTAAGATATTTTTTGAAGAAAATTGAATGTATGGGGTGCCGGCGCCGGAGAAATATTTTGGGGTCCTTTTCTTAAGAAATTAAATTTACAAAAATCCAAAAATGCGGCAAAATGCGGCAAGGGACAAAAATGCGGAAAAAATGCGGCAGGAAGGCCAAAAATGCGGCAAATGCCGCATAAATGCGGCTATTCGGCCACCCTGTTTGTAATTGATAGACCAATAGGGCAATTTTTAATTTATTATAAATAATAAACACATTTTTTTGCCAAAATTGACAATTTTTCCTTTTTTTGATCAAAATTTTAAAAAGGCTTATTAGGAATCGGACCAAATCATCTTTCTAAAAGGGTACAATTAAATTGAAAAAATAATTCCAAAAAGCGAATAATCCAAGAAATTAACAAATCCTCCGATTAGTTATTGTTGGGTTAAAAAGTTACTAAATTACAGAGAAAATATCAATAAAAAAATCAAATATATAAATTTTCAAATACTGCATAGTTTTAAAAATCCAAAATTTATTCAAGCTATTATATGGAAGCTGATTAAATTTCCGAGTTCGCGATTGATAACACAAATGCACTGATATGTATATCATTGATTTATTCATGCCATAAAACATATTTATCAACAATCCCATAGATAAAGAAAGAAAAATGTCTCAAAACACAATTTTCCAAAATCTAAACTATTATATATCGATGAAAGATAGAATACAAGTGCCAAAAAAAAAGCTTTATTTCATTCCAAGCACGTCCAATGCATCGTGGACCTGCTTCATGTTCTGCAACTGCGTGAACATGACGAAAACCAGGGCCAGGATGACCGATGCTTTGGCCAGAAAATGGTCCATGGTGCCCATCAGTGCTTTGAACAGGCTGAGACCGAACAGAACCGCGCACAAGGAGACCAGAAGCACCGCAAGATGTCGCTTCAGCGGTCGACGAGGAGGCTGACGACGTTGACCTTCAGTGAATTCATGCATGATCATATAATGATAGCCGGGACCATCTGAATAGGAAGAATTGATGTCATCAACAATATTTAAACAAATGAAGTTTGTGGAAAATATGTTTTTTAAATGGTAGAAATTTTAAAATATTGGACACAATCAGGGTAACCATCTCCACACATCAAAATCCTGGCTGGGTCTCAAAAATCCTGGTAAAATCGTAGCAAAATTTTTCAAAATCCTGGCAAAAAAAAACTTAAAAACAATTTTTTTGTAAGAAATTTTTATATAAAAGGATGTCAATAACCCCAATAGCAGTCATCGGAAAAATTTTTTGAGAATTTAAAATCTTTCTCCTTAAGAATATTGATCATTTTTCTACTTAGAATTTTTTTTAATATTTTGAAAATTTAGACTCTTTTCTTAAGAAATTTATTCAATTTTTCTTAAATTTTAAAAATTCACTGTTTTAAGTAGTGCCGGTGGTCCCAACAGGAGCCTCGGGATTATGTTCTTTTCTTGAGAAAATTGACAATTTTTGGGGCAAAAAATTAATTTATATGAAAAAACCCAAAATCTTGGTTTTTCCTGGTATCAGTAGAAATCCTGTGAAAATCCTGGTAAGGACCCGATTTTCCTGTGAAATACCAGGTTTTCCTGCTAAAATGATCACCTGGACACAATTATATTTAAAAAATCTTTTATTTTGGGATTGGAAGTATTCTGATCCAATTATTTTTATCAGAACTTCTGCTTCTGATCTCTACCTTGATTATTTTGCTCAGTATTTGGTTGAGCTCCTCCATCTTGTGGTTGTGATCGTCGTCCAAAATCTTGTTGCGCAAAATGTTCCATCTCCGCAAAAAGTCTTTCCGCTGCAAATAAAATAGACTGAATTAATTCGAAAATAATTCATTCATTTTCACATAATAGTTCCTTCAAATGGCCTTTTAAAAAATAGAGATTTTTATTTTAGATGAGAAGCTGTCTAATTTTTCAAATTCTATAATAAATATATTTTTTTATAACAGATTTAAAAAACAATATTTATTTTTCTATTATTTTATTCAAGCTATTGTTTGATTTTCCATCATATTTTTATAACTTTCTTACAGCTTCCTTATATCGTTAATGGATACTAAACTTTTTTTTCAAATATACCTGAAACACGTCGGCGTGCCGCACCGCGTCCATTTCCATTTGTCGGTTGCGGATGACCTCCGGGTGCGTCAAAACCATTTCCGCCTCGGCGCGATGAAGCTCCGGGTGCGTCGTTTCTTCCGTTTGCGTTTTGGTCGCGTTGTCCAAATACGCTTCCAAAGGGTCGTGGTGGATTTGGTCCATTATGTGGTCCAAAGGATGCGTCATTTTGACGTCCAAATGAGGGGATAGGTTGTCCGAACAATGGATCTAAAATTTTATGCACCAAAATTCTAAAAAATAATCATCAAAATATTTACTAGATATTGCGAATCCGGTAAAGCCAAATCGTGGACCTCCTCTACCCGATGCATTAGGTACAGAAGTATTAGATGCATTTTGATCCGTAGGCGTTGCAGGAGGTGTTGCAGGTAGTGCTCAATTTTCACCGGGGAAAATATGTCAAAATTTTAAAATTATTTTATCCTAAACAATTTAAAGTTTTCAAGCTTTTAGGTAGCGATGTTTTTCATTGTGATTGCGTTATGATTTTTAGATTAAATAAAAATGATTTATATAAATTTCCCATAACATTTTCGCATAAATAAAATATGATTAAATACTCAACAAATACCACGCTCTGGGTGAGAAACTTCATCAATATGGTGCGACGAAGTGGCATCGAGTTGTTCCATGGATTGCTCCCACACCTGCATTTTGTTATTTTTCATTTTTTGTTATTCAAACCCATTAAAAACCCAGGTTATTTCTGATCAAAATTTTTATTTTTCGCAAAAAATCTGCAATGTCTCATAAAAGAATTATTTAGTATGAAATTTGGAGATAATCATGTTATGAAAAGGAAAATTATTGTATTAAACAAAGTGGAATAAAAATTATTACAAGTCCAAACTATCTAAATAATTTATTTTATCCGAGGATGAAATGAAAATTTGGATTAGAAATTCTTACTTTTTACGGTTAAATTTTTATTAAAAAATTATTATTAATTTACGACTGCACAAATTTATTAATTGCAGATTCTTAAGATTATTCTTTAAAATTTTTATGATCTCCGATTTTACAGCATTTTCTTTTATCCCATACCTTAATAGCCAGCTCAACGAGTTCGCTGGGCATGTTCAACGATTCATCAGACGTAATTTTTTGCAATGCCTCCTTGGCCGGTCCCGGTCCCACTTTTGTCTCCAAAAGCGCGAAAAATTTCTTGAGTGTGGCCAAATTGCGGAAAATGCGCTCCAATGGAGTAGACAAAGTTTGTTGGCTTTTGGTTGAATCATCTGGGTCAGATCCAGATGATGAAGCTAAAAAGATTTTGCATGTAATTTTTGCTTGTTAAATAGTTTAGAGTTTAATTTAAATTTTGTGTCGATTTTCGATTCCCAAAACCCTTTTTCACAGAGAATAACCATTTTAATTGGTTTAAACTAAAGCATTTTCAAAAAAAGGATTTTCAGGGATTTTCAAAAACTAAATTGCTGCTTAAAATATTTTTTTTTGAAATAACTTTGCTTTTTATACAACACCGAATGCTATCTTGGAACTTTTTTTATAATTTATCTTTTTATTATTTTTATGTTATTATACGTAGGATGCGAGACCCAAGTATTTCAAAACCCAGGATGTATGACTGACTGGTTGAATTCCCGCTTATAGATGATCTGTTTTCGAGATGATCCGTTTCCTGTTTTTTTTATAGATGATCTGTTTCCTGTTTTTGTTTTTTTTATAATTTATCTTTTTATTATTTTTATGTTATTATACGTAGGATGCGAGACCCAAGTATTTCAAAACCCAGGATGTATGACTGACTGGCTGAATTCCCGCTTATAGATGATCTGTTTTCGAGAAATTGATTTTTGCTTAAACGTTAAATTACATCCTAATGAAAATGATTATGTTTTGGTCGGAAAATAATTGTTTCCTTATATTTTTCAAAAATTTTAGTATTCATAAAAAGTTTTTGAATTTTTCACACCCTTACATTTCACTATAAAAACTTTCAGCCTTACCCTGGTCCTTATGCTGCTCCATAAACTCGCGCAACACTTGTGCCAACGGGCCCTTGTGCTCTCCAACCTGGACCTCCTCCTCACTCTCCATTCGTAGCAACTGTTCGATCATCGATCGTCCGTGCTTCTGCACAATCTGATCAACTTTGCCGATCAGCTTCTTTTCACGGAGAGATTCACGGTTGTCCACACAGAATTGCTTCAATTCGTGAACCAGAGAATCTATCGCCGAGGTTGGATCAGTCGGGAGCAGAGAGCATGTCTGATCAGGGTCGATCAGAGCTTCTAGCACTTCGCTGTAATAAAATTTGCATGTTTTTAGCAAAAATAAATAAATTTTTAATATATTTTTGGACCAAGATATTATCAAAAGAAACTTATTGTTAGAGTAAACTCATTTTATTATAGTTAAATGTATGAAAACAATCCAATTTTTGATAGTTCAAATTAATACTTATTTAAAAAATTTTGGTAGAAATTATTTTCTACATTTTCTATTATTTATGACATTAAACTAGTAAAATAAAAAAATATTTTAATATTTTAACAACAATTTTGTTGTTATATGTGATTATATTAACCTTGGATCATTTTCCTCATCATCTCTCTTCAGCTCCTCTGAAAAATAATAATTCTTATAATAATAAATATATATATTAAAAACCTTCAACTTTGGAGATAATTTGCTCCATTTTTTCAATGTTTTCAATATTATTATTGGAGGATTCCGACTTTTCATCATTTTCCTGCTTATCGGAGCCGTTTTCATCGGTTCCGAGGACAGAACTAGCTGACACGATAAGGAATAGAAGCCATGGGAGTAAGCGCATATTCATTATTGTATTAATATTTAATATTTCTCTCCCTAAATACCAAATTTTTAAAAACAAAATTTAAATTTAAAGGTTGAAGTTAAATGAAGATCTCTCTTATTTTCACATAATTATTATAATTTATTTTTATTTTTGAATAGATAATAGATACATGGCATATTTTATGGTGAATTTTTAGATTGTTTTTTAAAAAATTATAATTGAAAAATAAAATTTTTATTCATCTATTAATGAATTTATTTTATTAACTAAAGCCCTTAGTTGGATTTATTTTAATTTTCAGCTTAATATTAAAATTCCGTGTGAAATAAATAAAATTGAAATATATCCATCATAATTCTGTTACTTATATTTTTAAATAGTTGAATATTCATAGAATAAATTATGGAAAATCGTCTTTAATCAAATAAACATACTATAAAACTTATAAATATCATATAAAAGTTTTATTAGATGTTTATTCATTTTATAATGATATTATTCTTCCGATAGAATACATATTTATACGAAAAATGCATGACTGGTCGATTGTTGTTTAGCGTAAAATACATATGACAATATTTGGTCGGAAATTGGTGGCCAAATGGGCAAAATCACGTGCAAAATCACAAAAATCTATTAAATGTCAATATTTAATGGTCATTAACATATTTATTTAATCCAAAATGTTCATTTTGTTCGTAAAATAATAAATATTATTTAAAAATTTATTTCATAAAAAAAAGTTTTTTTATAATATTAAAATTATAGTGTCAATCACTTACATCTACATTTAAATCTGCAAGTTTAAAAAATCTAACAATATGTCCATTTTTAATATGAATTTCAGAAAATGGATCAATCATATGTGTATAAACTATAATATTGAAAAATAAATATCGAGAAATTTGAAAAGGTTAACCAATTTATTTAAATTAATTGATATTAATTGATATTTTCTTTTAATCTATTGATATTTTCTGACTTTATTTTCCCGGTTTTTCATCCATAGAATTTAAAATAATAATTGTTTTACTTTATTGCCTTGTAATAGCATTTTTTAATTTTTATTTTTACCTAAACTATAATTTTAATTTTCCAATTAATTCAGATGTCATATAGAACAGCAATAATTAAATGGGTAGGATGTTTGCTGCAATATTCATTGTTTTGGATGATTTGAAAATAAATATAAAGTGAATAAAAATTCGCTTTTTGTTATTTTTATCTATCCATTTTGATGTAATTGGTACACAATTCGCAAATATTTATCGGTACCGGAATACAAATGACTTCTTATAAATGTATCCTCAACGCCTTTTAAATGGCTAAATTTAAAAACAAAATTATACTTAAAAAATCAATCAATAAATCGATAACACTTCTTATGATCAAAATATTAAAAAGAAAATATGAGTATCAAAATTTGAAACAAAAATAAATGAAATATAATAATTAATTATATTTATTAATTGACAAAAATTATCAAAAATAAGGAATAAAATTATTTGATCTATTTTTTCGCATGTATCGTAATAAAAAGCTGAAAATTATATATTTTTGATATATTGTTTTCAATGCAAAATAATTTTAAAGAAAAAATACGGTCAATAACTTTTTTCGCAATCCTTTTGGCTAAATCCAATATTTTTGTAATAATTTGTTATCAAGGTGAGTCAGAAATTCTGTTACCTTTTAACAATTTTTTAAAATATATCTATTTTTCACCCCTATTTGTGGGTGTCAAATGAAAACTTGAACACTTTAGATTATAATAAATTTTTTTTAAATTTTTCGATCCCTAGAATTTCATGTCAAAATGGTTTGTAAACAAGTCGATTCGAGTTATTAATTCTCTGTAAACTGTGAAAACGCAATAAAAAAGAAAATAGATATAAACAATCGAGTGTGGTGAACTCGATGTGCGCATTTAAAAATCGATAACCCCTGATTTTTGGGGAAATTTTGACACATAGTTCGAATTTTGAGCCCTACCATAAAACACGAGTTTTTGGACAAGTAATCATCATTTTACACTCTCAATGAGCTTATCGAATAGAATGAAAACTTCAATCAATATTGAATTTTTCGAAAATCGAATTTTAGGGGAAAAATCCAATTTCATCGAAAATGATTAAAATTTTATTTTTCGCATTATATCTCTTTCTTCGCATCCTTTATTTTCCAATGGGATATATTCGATTTGCTTATGCCCAAAAATTTTGCAATTTGCCTGTCTGAAAGTGCCGGATTTTTGGCTTTTTGATCCTTGTAATTTTGCATAAAGATTGAACGTTCCTCTTCACTGTAGTGCCGTAAATGTTCTGAAATAATAAAAAAATCACTATAACTTATAACTTGATAATTTCGGTAATGTTGAATAAAAAAATAAAAATATTTTTTCTGAATAAAATATATAAAAATAGAAACAATAAATTTAGAGATTGGAAAAGCTTGAAAGCTAATAATGGGGATTTGCATCGATTTTTTTTAGAAATCTATCTTTTTTCTGCGCACACAGAATAGCCTGTAAATCATTATCTATATTCCTAATTTTATACCATACTTTGCCATTTGTGAAAAAGTTTGGAAAATTTTTCGATTTTATAAAGAAAATGATAAAATTTTATTTTTAATCAATTTTATTTCGGGAGAATTTTTTAAAAATAAAAAAATTTTGAACAAAACTATTTATTTTTTGCCAAAATTCGTTTAAAATTTTTAAATTTTTTAGCACTTTCTCATTTTACTTGGTATTTAAATTGTGCTGAAAATGATGACAGATCAAGATTTTTTGTTTGGACATTTTTTTTCAAAATTTAACCATTTAAAAAAATTTTTGATTATAAAATAAAATAGATCTTTATAATGTTTTAATAATTTAAGGCTTTTACTGGTTAGCCCAAATTGTTTTTTCGCTCATAAAATTGTTGTTTGGAAATTCCCATAAGCATCGCAGCATTTTTATCAGAAATTCCCGGATTTTGATCTTTAATATTTGCATAATCTTCCATAAATTTATCTTTTGCATCAAAACCCCAATAATAATTCGTTATTCCTGCTAAAAATTAAATAATGATGACACATAGTAATTATTTCATTTCCAAGGATAATTTTTCTTATCAATTGGATAAAAATAATGAAAATTTTTAATTTTATTTTTCAAAAATTATTTTTTTACAAGAATTAAAGAATTAGACTAATGACTAAAAGTTCATTTTTTTAGGAAAGTATGGTACTATTTTATATTTTTTATGTTCAGTTATGTCATTTATCATCACTATGGTGTTAATTAAACTAAAATTCAAATTGTTTATTTTTGATTTGAATATTTAATTAAGAATTTCATTTTTTTATTTAATGTATAATCTTTTACTAAAATTAAATATTTTTTATTTTCATATTTACTTATATTCCATGCCTGACTTCCTTTTTAAGTTATTATTTGTTTTTAGATGATACAATTTTTCAGCTACAAGTTGCTTTATACCACAAATCTCTTCATCCGTCAATATTTGGTGTTCATTTTTCAATTCCCAATATTTTTCGACCAATTTCAGCTCCTCTTCTTGTTTGTATTTTTCATTTTTTGATCCTAAGTCATCAATTCTTTTCCCAGCTATTTTCTAATCAAACAAGGATCAGGATTAATTGAAAATATGAAAAAAATTAAATTTTCACTATCTTTATTTGATGTCTATAGTAAAGTGATTTTCAATATTTTTCTTAAAGTTCCGATATTCTGATCCCAACCTCGTGCCCAAATGTATTTCGAAAAGCTTTAATCCTTAACAAACCAACAAAGCAATTATATTTAGTAAAATATTCTATCCCAAGTTAGGATTAGGATTTTTTCATACAAAATTTTCGATTTATTGGGACTAAAAAAATAAAATCAGGTTTCTTATCGCTTCAATGACAAAGCGCCGAAAATCTACATTTATTGTAATAAAATTTTATATTTTAAGAAATTTTTTGTCCAATAATTTTCAAATACGTCCCAATTAACGTTTTCATCATGGTGTCTAATAATTATCATTTCACTATCTTATCACTTATCAGACCGGGCCCGGGTCCGGCCTCGGGCTCTAATTATTAATATTAATTTTAATTAATAGATGTAATAGTTACCGATTGATCAGAATCACAATTTATGATCATATTTGAATCAATAATAATATCATGTTCTTGCTGCGGTATTGTCCCTGGAATTTCATTTTCATCAGATTTTTGGCAAATCGAATCCAAAAATTTCGCAAAATTTCCATCTTCAGGAGATGGAATAGGTTGAACATTTTCATTGAATAGTGTTTCTGAATTTTTCAAAATAAAAAATAATAAAATTTACCTCAACAATCGCACTTAATATATTTAGATTTTCAAAAAATTATAAAAATTTCATAATAAGTTTGAAATTAATTTTAATGAGTTTCTTATGTTATCTTTTCATGGATTTTTAAAAATTGTTAAAAAAAATTTTGTTTGCAATTTAATATACTCGCTTTGATTTTATAACTTTTTTTAATAGATTATAATTTTCTAACTAATATCAAAACAAAAAATCAAAACCAATATTACCAATTCCTGTTTGATGTGATTTAAGTTCTCCTAAAATGTGATTAATTTTAATTGGTTTTTGTTCTGATAATTTACTCGATTCTCCCACATCTAAATGTTAATAATAAAGATTTAACTCTATCGGTACGATTAATTGTTATTTTTGCTACCTATAGAAAATATTAAAAATGAAATTAATTAAAACAAGATGTTTAACAATAATAAATTTAAACTTAAAATGCTGAAAAAATAAATCGTTTTATGGAATTTTTGTAATTTTAATTATTTTAGCATATAAAAATGTAAATAAATATAAATTTAAATAAATCACTCTACAATTAAAAATTAATTTCTATTCCTACCCTATTATAATTTTTAATTAAATTTGATTAAATTAATAAATTTTAAACCTTTCTCTTTACCCTTTTCAGATGGAATACCAAAATAAAAATCAATCCATTGTTTATCAAATGGTTGATGTACATACATCATTGTTTGTATTACTGATTGTTTGAAAATTATTTGATTTGTTAGTTTCTAACATTTTAATATCATATTTTTGAGAATCCATGATATGATTGTAATATAATAATTGATCATCTTTGATTTGGTCATCAAAAAATTGATTATTATTCATTGTAAGGGTCTGATTCGACTGCTGGTCATCTTCCATATTTTTCCATAGATGTACCAACAATTGATCAAAATTTCCATTTTCCGAATTATTTTCAGAGTTGTTATCATTATCGGGAGAAAAATGTGCAAATTTAAAAAGAAAAATTGTCACAATTATCACATAAGAATATTTCATTGTTTATATCTAGTAAAAAATAAATTTAGCAAATTTATTTAGGTAAAGATCACATTATTATAAAAAAAGTTGAATAATAATAAATGAACAACGATAAATTAATAATTTCGTTGAATTTTATGGAAAATTCAGACTATCTAAAGTAAGTGAATTTATACAAGATGGTATTTATTGGGCTTATATTTTGATTGTCATATTTCCGTCATTCATCAGTACAGATATTTTTCCAATTAACGTGTGTAAATTTTTTTCATACATTATATAAAATATAAAAAATCATAAAAAATTCTAAATTTCAAAATTGAAAATAATTAGCGGAAGGAATAAATTATATACCTAATTTTGAAGGAAAACAAATATTATTAGAGATAATGAAAAGAGAAAAATTATTCCGTAAAATTTCCCGTATGCCTGAAAAAAAGAAAAAAACTGCTAGTGAATCCGGCTAAATAAACGGTTCTATTATTTTGATGAAAAACTTAGACGTGTCGCCACCTAGGACGTTAAAAAGGCCACATTGGCCAAACTGATTAAAAACCTTTTTTAAACTTTTTAGGTCCAAAATATAAAAAGCATAATGGTGCGCAATTTTATTCTCTCTCTTCTAATTTTTTAATTTTCGAAAATAGAATAAAAATCTTTAAATTTTTACAAAATATCGAAAAAAGACTTTCTCGTGAAATTTCGATTTTTTCGAATTTGGAAAATTAAAACATCTGAAAATAGAGGATATAATTGTGTACAATAACAAATTTATTTTCATGCAGCCCTGTTACGTTATTGGAGTGTAATTGTAATACAAGTAACATTAGTTTTATATTATGAGTTATGAGTTATGAACTTCCATTCTGGCTTCTGATGGAAATAAAATAAAATCATTTAATGTAGAGCTTATTCGGATTTTGTCCCATTTTGCTACAATATGGAAGCATGATTTCAAAATTCACTTTTTTAAGTATTAAAATACAATAATCAAATTTTTAAATAAAAAACAATATTTCAAAAGATTTTTTAGTCAAAGTGTATAATAATATATTTAAAAAATCTGCATCGATACTTAGATCATAAAAGATTGAAAGAAAATACTGCCCGAAAAAAAACTAAAAAATTGAATGATCCAAAGACAGGAAACATCTCTAGCATATCATCATCATCTTGAGGTCCAAAAAGATTGCAAATTCAAAGCGAATTACTCCGAAATTTTAACGGGAATTTCGCAGATCGTATATTTTGGCCATGTCTACATAGTACTATTTATGCAATTTCTCCATTTTCTCCAACATTGTCACATTGCTACATATAAGAGAATATCCGAGGCTTTGGAAACTTTTTTTGGCTCCTAAAATGAAAAAAAATACTAAAGGATTCTTAATTAAAAAATCAAGAAATAAGCTTTAAAAACAATAAATTGTCTAAATTTTTCAAATATTAAAACAAATAATAGGATAAAGTGAAGGTGCATTTTAATTTTATTTGTTTTTCTTATAAACATAAATTATAAATTATTTTTCGTACTTTTCAAAAAACACATTTAATTAAAATTCATTATTATTAAAGTTTATTCGAATAATTAAAAAAATATCTGCATATATTTTAATTTTTAATTTTATGCTTTATTTATTGTTTCTTTTCATCTTTGCAAGTTCAATTCAAATTTTGATTTGTAATTTTAAAAATTGTCTAATTTTTTTAATTTATAAAAATTTTGGGTTATTAATCCTTTTTAAAAGGATCCCTGGAAAAAATATCAGATGCGGAGCGCATTACTGAAGCACATATATTTAAGCTGGTCCCTTTTCATAACGCGAAAACCGCCATTATTATTAAAAATACGCAGTAACAATAGTAAAATAATAAAAACGATAATAAAAACAAAAAATTTTTTTACGAACTTTGACCGATGATTATTTTATCTGCCATAAATTGTTAAGTTTCTTTTTTCCATCTTTGCTTAATGGTTCAGATTCCCTAGAAAAAATATGGACGAGAATGCATCTATGCCAAAAATGATAATTAATTTTTTTATTATAGACTAAAATTGATTTTTTAAAAGAAAGAGAATAATTTAGACTACAAAATAAAAAGAAAATATAAAAATTGTTAGCTAAATAATAAGTTATGAAATTTTAATATAAATAAGAAAAAATATTTTTTTATGAATGAAACCATGTCTGAATTCCAAAAAAAATAAATTTTTTATTATCAAGAAAAATTGGAAATTGTATCATATGCGACATATTTAGTGTACCTTTTATTATTCCTCCCCTCCATATGGGCCGTGAGCTTATGACGAGTCTCCTTAATGGAAATTTCTGTGTGGTATTTAGTGTGAGATTTGATCCTTTTCATTATTCAATTTTGAAATTTTTAAATGAAAATTTCAGAAAATTATTAAAAAAATGAAAATTTCAGAAAATTATTGTGTAGTTTTTAAAGAATTGGAATAAAAAAAGAAGAGGAAAAATTGACAAAAAAATCAAATATTGACAGAATCTTCCATTTTTATTTGAGGATTGTATCTTTGGTTCCGGGTTTTTGAAAAACGC
>LDKF01000426.1:1731-28718 GCA_001026735.1 Rotylenchulus reniformis
AAGAAGTCAGGGGCAGGAGGGGGCAAGGGCCTGAAAGTCGAAAGATCAGGGTGGGCTCCCAAAAGTGATCGGAAGCGGCAAATGGCCGAGATAGGACAAGTTCAATGGGACAAAGTGGGAGGCCTTATGGGGGTAGCGTGGGATTCCCCAAAATTGTGCCATTTCCCAGATTCCAGATAGAATAGAGTGTCATTAAATTTTCTTTCTCAGGCTAAACAAATTCAACACAAAATGTGGCATTTTGCTGTTTTTTGGGCAAAAAATGTGGCAAATGTTGGGAAAAATGTGGCATTTTTTAAAACTCGGAAAAATATTCCAAAATGTATATTCCGCATACATATTCTCACGCAAATGTTTTCCTATCAAAATGAATAAATGGATATTTTTAAGCATTTTCTCATGACGGCGGTCCCTGATGGGGGAAATAGAAAAAATTTTTGCCCACCTCCCCGCCCCCATAGGATTCGGATCGGGGACATCCTAAAAATATGCCCGGAAAGAGGATTCGAGGACGGCAGACCCTCCAAGATGGAGCTTCGCTACCGTGTTGTTCTAAAAAGTGCTCTCCCGAAACCCGCCCGGGCCGAGGGGTTTGTTCCTTTTTTTTTCGAAATTTCGGGCCATACGGAGGAGAGCATCATTAAAGTTGTGATAATTTCCTGGTCCAATGAGCCCCGTTCAAAATCCGGATTGTTTGAGGAATCTCGAGCCTAAATTGACCTTAAAAGTCGAGAATCCAGCAGATGGACGATGATGCCAATTGGGCCAAATGGACGGACGGGGCGGGGGCGAAGGTTGCGGAAGGAAGGAAATTGGGATGGGAAGGGATGAACAAAACAGCAAATCCGGAAGATTGGATGGGCGGACGGATGGATGATATGGAATTGGCCGCTGTTATGAGGGGAAATGGGCACCGGCGGAGGCGGAAGGGGAGGGATGTCCCCGTCGTCCGGTCGGACGGGTCCCGTGAGTGTGTTTGTGTTGTGTGTTTGGCCCCGTCCGATGACGCGGAAGGACGACCAATTTGCGGCAACCGCAATCCGGGAGGGTGAGAAGGCGGGATGAAAATGTCTCAATTTCCACAAGGATCGGATTGTCCGGTGGAAGTTGCCTGGCCAAGGAGGGTTTTGCCGGTTTGTCGAAGCTTTCGAAGTTTGGTGAGATATGAGTTACGCGGCTTAAAGGTAGTAGCCGAGTTGTGAATGTTTCTAGGGTTGCGATCCGAAGAATGGTTCAAATTGTGGTTTAAGTTGTGGCGTTGCGCTTGGAGTTGCAGGGTTTTGGTTGTTGGGAAAGGTAAAAGTTGTGAACAAGATGATGAGCAAAGTTCTCGAAGCTGTGGGGAGTTGCAGCTGTAGTTTTGTCGGAGTTGTGGGGAGTTGTGGAGGTTGTCCCGCGACTTTTGAAAGGAATGTGTGTGTATCAAAAATGGTGGTGGAAAAAGCAGCAGAACAGGAAGAAGGGCTGAAAATGGAAATTGTTGAGTGAGATGCATCACAGGGGGGACAACAGCCATCCTCCTCCATCCCCCGGTGTTATCAGCTTACATGATCGCTTATCGGGGAAACTAATTTTGGAAGGTCGCGATTCAGCAAGAAAGATGGGCCCAGTCTGGGAATCCCATGGGTTCTGCACAATTGGTGATCGGGGAAAGATCAATCGATTGGGTTGATCGATCGGAAACCCCGAGGATGATGTGATTCTGGGGGTCCAAAGTCCATCAAAATTCATGAAAATGCAAATTCTGATCATCGAAGACAAGATAACCCCCCTGATCTCGAGTTACCTTTGCGAGTGCCAGGATCATCACCGCCACTAACGGCGCCATTTTGTCCGCTTTGGGTGCCGCCGCCCTCGCCGGCACCTCGCGGATCTGCACCGTAATGCGTCTGTGCGCGAGTGGAAGGTCCACCGGAAGCGGTTCCGCCCCGCTGATCAGACGCGGAGGAAGATCGCTGTCTCCGATGGGAGCTAGCCAGTAGCCAAGCTGGCGCAAATGGTTCTAAAAATAGCAAAAATCTTGGTAAGAAGTTGTCAGGATCATACCAAGAGGGATCTATGCGTGCCGAGCAGGTGGCCGGCGCCGAGCGCGAAGAAGAACACCGTCGAAGGTCTGGAACGGAGCAGAAGGTCGGCGCGCCTGGAAACATGGAAAAGGGCCGTTGGTTGGATACTTTTGAATTTGGCGCCACTCGCCTGGCCATCCGCTCGTTTCGTCTCAACAAAATGTCCTCCATCAACAGGTTGTCGACCTCGCGTGCGCGCTGATCTGCTTCTGGACCCGCGGAGAATCCATTGCGGGCGAATCTATGCGCACCGAACATCACCTTCAGGGAGAGGGCAAAATGATGAGACACTTTTCCGAACACTTTTCCGGACCATTGCCGTATCCGTGTACCGTAAGTCTCTAGAAAAGTGGCTTTTTCCCAAGTGACGGGATGGTTCAACGGTAGAGCTACGGAAACAACTGTAGTAGGGACCCCGGATCAGGTCCAAATCCCACCACAATCTTTTACACTCCTTTCTGATCATCCACCGATGATTGAGGTTGCCGCATCCTCACCGGACCGCTGTATTTATTCCCGGAATGTTTTCCGGAACCGGCAAGGGTCCGGATCCCGCCTCCCCCAACATCGACCAAAGGCATGGAATGATCAAAAAATTGGATGAATGGATCCCGGAAAGCGAGGTTAAGAAGTGCCGTCCACAGAAAGGTAAAAACCCTGTTTTTCAGCCGACCCATTCCACTTGTGAGTGATTTGTTTAGTAATATCATTACATCCAGGGTGCCGCACTTGTACTGCTCCACCAGCTTGTCAATTGCTGTCATCTTCAGTTCCGCAGATTCCATTGCGCTTCCGTTCCGCTTCCGCCGCCTCTCCTCCTCCGCCTCCGTCCATTCCAGGTAGGCCAGTGTGTAGTTGATGGCAAACTGCAGCTGCGACTCGCCCACCGACTCCAACGGGTTGCACTGCTCCGCCGCGCTCTCCATCTGTGCCAAATTGGCAAACAAATAAACATTTTCCAAGCTTTCCAGCACCAGGGAGGAGGAGGCTATGGGGAGGAGTACTGAGGAGGACAGTGATCGATCGGAACCACCCAAAGTGATCAGAGATCCATCAATTCGGAAAAAAGCTTTCCATCTGTGCCAAATTGGCAAACAAATAAATAACCGGATTCGTGACGGAGATTTGGGCTAACGGATTGGAATGCGCGGAAGAGGATTGCCGGGGATGAAGCCGTTGGGGAAACAGCGAAGGATATCTCCTCCGCGAACTGCGAGTAGCTGCTCCCCCCGTGTGCCACCACTAGCTTGAACCCAGGATTTCCGATCAAATGAAGAGATTGAGATTGAGTGCATTTTCCCCTACTTTCGTGTTTTCCAATTATGCCAATTTTCGGCATTTTCCGAGCTAGGGAAGTTCTAGTTGGATCTTTCAATTTTTTGGATGGTCGATATATGATTCGCGTTGTTTGAGGAAGGGTAGCAAAACATTTTCTCGCCTTTTTTATTGGCCTTAGGAGATAGGTCGAGTTTGAGGGATTCGGAATTTTTAAGGGGATCGTGAAGTATCGAACATTCGCTTTTTTCATTCAATTTTCCCCCGTTTTTTAGCGTTATGCCCTACCGACAGCAACTGTTTGCCCTGCGCGTGCGCCAACTGGGCCAAGTGCAGGTCCAGCATCGGCGCCTGCGGTTGCGCGCGACGTGCGGGAAGTTGGTGGTCGCAGAGCTGGAGCAGCAGGAACAGCAGCCACACAGGGCGCCGATGGTCCCAATCGCCTGCACAAATTGGGAAAATTGAAATGATTCGATATGGGATCCTTCTGGACCTATTCCCAATCCTTTGGGACCATTCTATGATATTTCCCAACTTTTACCGGGACCATTCCCGATTCCCGACCTTCCAGACTGTTCCCCTTTTGGGAGGGGATTCCTGCTGGACCATTACCAACTTCACGGGACTATTCCCACCCTTCGGCGGGATCATTCTTCGATCCCTGGGACCATTCCCTTCTTTCGCATATCATTCCGGCGGATCTTCTCGGAATATTCCCGATCTTCTGTGAAATTGCCACTCTTCTGGGACCCGGTCTCGATCTTCTGGGATTCTCCAAAAACACGTGGGACTGTAACACCTTCCGGGAATTTTGGGTTTCCGAATCCCAGACCATATGCTACCGGGAAATATTCGGCGCAATTCACGGCGTGCTTGCTGCCTCTCCTCCCTAATGTTGTTGTGCTCATCATGTCGATTCCAACGCAAAATGCGCTGTTTCAGGCGGTGCATGTCTGATTTTCGAAAGTGATCCATGATCGATCCCACACTCTGATCAGATATCTAACCACCCCTCTTACATGCCCTGAGGCGTTCGAACATCGCCGGCGGCAACATTGTCCGCAGGGAATCGCCCGCCTCCAGTTGCTTGCATTCTGCTAGTTGCGCAACTGGACAGAAACATACATAAATTCTCAGAATTGGTCCGTAATTCTAAATGGGGGCATAGGCCGAATTTTGGAGCCCCTAACCCCTGTAAAATCCGGCAGGCCTATCAAATAGCTGACCAGTCTCGGCGCTCTGCACGTCCAGCTCGAAAACCACTGTTTCCGCGGCGTCCAGGGCCTGTTTGGCACGGTTGGACACTAAAAAAGAGCCTATTGAGGAGGGAGGACAAGTTCCACAGGTCCGTGGATTACGGGACGGGACCAGGGAGTCTAATTCTAGTTCAGGATTCAGGTTGGCTAAGGGTCACAAGGTTTAACAGACAGCTATTTAGGGTTCAGTTTAGGGGTCCTGATTTCTTGATCCGGGATTTGCATGAATGCTCAGGGAAACCCTGGCCCCTACCCTAACCCTTTGGGCATATGTACCTAACTTTGATTGTTTTTCGATTTTCCCTACCCCCCCCCCTCCNACAATATGGTCATTTTTTGATGACGAAGATGATGATGACCAATGTATACACTAATTAATGCAATTCCCCATTCCCCAAAACAATGGGAAAAGAACACAAATAAACAATGAGCAAATGATGGAGGACGGGGAAGGGCAACAACAGATGGTTTAGGGTTAAGGAACCAAACCAAATCAAAGCTTTTGACTGAATAAAAATCATAAAAAATTACCATGGTCCCAGACCCGATCATACGGTACATGGATGGTGCCTTAAGGAGGGAGGGATTACGGTATCATGATTTCACCAATAATGTGATACGGTATTACCGAAGAGGAAACTGCGCACCGAGCGCGAGGGCGAGTCGATGGACCAGAGGAAGGTGGAGGGCACCGAAGAGGGCTAAAAGATTAAAATTAGGAGGTATGTAGAAAACCCGGAAACCCCTGGTCAAACACAAAAAGTTGGACCAGCCCAAAAAGAAAAGTTTGGAAATGCTTGGAGAACCTCAGTGCAATTCCAGGAGGTCATTTTTAGTTGGTGGACTGATCTCAGGTCCTTATTAGTAGTGAAATTTTCAAAAATACGCCGGTGGTCCTTGATAGGCCCATAGGTTGCCATATGAATTTTTGAATTTGTCTAATTCCGTAAAGAAATTTGGGGTTGGTCGATTTTTAGATGTTCCTTCCTCATCCCCCCCCCCTAAAAATTCCATTTTTGGTCTTGTGGTGAAGGGGTACTACCAAAAACTTTCATTGCTATTATGTCTAATCTCGAAGAGGCATTTGGGTCGGCTGTTGTTGCTCTGACCTCTCCCTGCTGTTGGTGTCCGGCGCCTTTCCATGCCGAATCATTGCATTGCGCAAATGCCAAAGTCGAAATGGCCAAAAGGAGCAAGCAGTGCCATGGCCAGAAGTGTGCCAACATCATCACCATCATCGATTGTTCACCGGCACCATATTGTGTTCATGTTATTCTGAAAAATAACAGCCATATTCTGCCAAAATTGGGCCAATTATTATTGCATCTTTTGGGCCATAAAATTGGGCCCATAAGATGTTGGCTGGCGCGGAGTGGTGTAGCTCCGATTCGTTTATTAGAATATGAATTACCTTAAGCTTGACTCTAAAAACGGTGTTGTTTACCCGCCGGGTAAATCCGGGCGGGTATTTTTTAGTATCGACGAGCTTGGTTATCCCTCGATTGTGGGTTTATGTTTTTAGCATCTTCGTGGTGAGCATTTCCCTTAAAAATTGGGCCAATTATTTTTTCTATTTTTTGGGTCCACAAATTGGGCCCATAAGGTGTTGGGCCCCGCGGGTGCTTTCCTTCCCGTCCGCTTGACCACCCGCAGAGCTTCCGCTTCCCCCCCCCCNNGGGGGGGGGGAAGGAGAAGTTGGTCCACCCGCGAATTCGGGGCCGGGTGAACCGTGAAAATGTTCAAAAATTGTCGGGTAATCGGACCCGATCGATTGATTGAACAGGCTCCACATCTCCACAATCGATCCTTCGAATTTAGGGGGCTGTTGAAGACTTTAAATGGATCCGCATAAGATTCTAAGGGTCACTAAGATATTGGGTTCTAAAGGCTAGCGCTTCTCGAAACTCTCGAATTGAGAATTTCAGGACATTACTCGGTGACGGATTTTGGACTACTCAACTCTCGAGTGTCGGAACACTCGATCAGGCACCATAATAGATCCCAAAAACGGAAATTCTAGCCGATGTTATAGAGATCCGGTGTACGTGGTCCGGCATTCCAAAAGGTCACGAGGTCACAAAGATAAAGGACCGAGGGTCCCCGGGTTCCAAAAGTTCCCGAGTTGCCAGGAAAAGTTCGGCCTGCCTTCTTTCTTCCATTGGCAATCCGCCGTCCCCAATTCTGCTGGATGTGTTTATTTGGCGACTTCTCGCGGCAAACGGCGGGAAGCGGCATCTTCAAAGGAGGGTGCCAAATGGCCTTTGACCGGCGGCGGCAAAGTTCAAAGGGGAACAACTGGTGGAGGTTGGGGGTGAGGTCTGCTGCTGTTGAACTTCCGACTTTGTACCAAGTTGACGATGTATAATGGTGGAATTGTCAAGCTTCAAAAACACCCTTATTTCTGGATATACATACATACCTACATACAGTTTAGTGATAGAGATCGAGATTTTTGAAAAACGCGGATCTGGATCCAGAACCCGGAGTCCGGGAGAAGTCCGGCGGGTCGGGTCCGGGTCCGGCATCGATCTCTACCTAGTACGGCTATCGGAAAATAAGGACAAGTTTGAGCCCTGATTTTCCGTGCCAAACACGATTATCCTATCATACATCCAACGCCAAATCATACCAAGCAGACTTGGACATGTAACAAGTCACAAATCAATCTTGCAAAAAGTCTATGGGGTCCTATAGGTATGGTGGGGGTTTGTTTGCCTTTTGGGCTTCCTATTTTGGGCCCTGCTGTTTTTGCCCCAATTTTGGATCATTTCCCCATTGTGCTCAGACTCAGATCAGACAATGAATCCTCCCCGCTCCCTTCCTACCAATCGATGGCCCGGGATTTCCGTCTGCCACCATATCCATTCCCGACGACCTTTTTGCTGCGTTCGGTCTCGATTCGATGCCATTATCTCCGGCACTTTGGCTTTCTATCCTCCTCCTCCTTTCCGCTTCCATCTCCGCCCTCCGAATTGTTGACCTCGTCCGCATTGAACTGCTTTGGCCTCGTCCGGATCCGGCCCACCAGGTCGAAAATTGTTGGGGAATTGAACTTGGGCCCCGAAATAATACAGTACCACTGGGCCATGCATTCCTTGAAGGAAGTGCAAATTGGAACAATTTTTGTAAAATATGAAGTGGATCATACGATTTGAACTTGATCATTTTTTTGGCGAAACTCCCCAAAATGTGCTAATTTTGCCTTAGTGTAGGAGGAGACGGGTTTCACATTCTGCATTATCATATTACAGTTGGAGATGGAAAAATCGGCACTTCCCATTTTGGTCGTATTGTTATTGTTTTCCATTAAAAAATTGTCCCAATTTGGCCCTAATCTGTCCCGGAAGTGTCCCAAACTTTTCACATAGGCCCGACTGGACTTTGCCCGATCGATGGGACCCGGTGGGATGAAAGAGTTGCGCAGGGTGCGCGAGGACCTGACGGAGCTCCGGCGTCGGCTGATGGACGCGTGGAAGGAACGCACGGGGCCAGGCGCGTTGCTGGCGGAGGCCATGGTCCGGTGCTTAAACAAGAAAAATGAAAACATTTTAAGGACAAAATGCCAACAAGAAAAGGCTCGATCATGTTCTAAAGTTGATCAGACCGATAAGGTTTTTGGAAGCTGATCAGAACCCTTTCGGTGGGAAGTGATCAGAATGAGCCCATTCCGATTGGTCAAATCCAGAAAGACGATCTGTAGCCATTCCGCAATCTTGGAAAGATCCAATGCAACATTTCCAATAATTTTTAAATTTCTTGACATTTTTACGAATTGCGCACAAAATCCTTATCAGACGGGAAGGGGAAATCCCCCTTCTCTCATTTTTCAGCTCTAAGGGGAGGAAGGGTAGAAAAAATCGAAAAATGTGGAACATAAACCAATTTTCTTAGGGAAGAAGCCTAAAATTGCGCATTTTCCGCCGGTGGTTATTATAGGAATCGCCGCCGGCACCGCTTAATACATACGCCTCAAAATGATTCCTCCTTATCCCGAAAATTTTTCCTGCTTACGGGCCTGGTCTGGATCCGGACAAATTTCAGATGATCCAAAAATACGATTTTAATCAGAAAAAATTCACAATCGGTACAGGCTTTGTCCGCCCGCCGGAAGGCGTCCAGTGCAGAGGACGAGCGAAAGTCGGAGGGGTGCGAGGGTGTCGGCATGCTGAACCGTGCCATCGCCGACTTTCTGTTCCAGGTCGGGGCAGTTGGTTTTGCCTCTTCAAATTTGGCGCTTCTTTTGTTTGGCAGAGTGACATTCTGCTGGACGCAAACCAGACACGCGAAATGCTAGAGAGCATGGACCAGGCGGAGACGGNACCCTTCGGCGCCTTTTGGTCTCGATTCGATGCCCTTATCTCCGGCACTTTTTCTTTCCATCCTCTTTCTCATCGCCCTTTCCGCTTCCGCCCTCCGACTTGTTGAACTTGTCCGCATCGAGCTGCTCTGGCCCCGACCGGATCCGGCCCATCAGGTTATTAAAATTTTTGAGGGAATCACGGTAGTGTCAAAGTTTTCATTTTGGGATTCAAAATTATTACATATATTCTGTTCTCAGGCCCGATTGGATTTTGCCCGGTCGATGGGCCCCCGGGGTATGCACGAGTTGCGCAAGGTGCGCGAGGATCTGACGGAGCTCCGGCGTCGGTTGATGGACGCGTGGAAGGAACGCGCGGGGCCCGGCGCGTTGCTGGCGGAGGCAATGGTTCGGTGCTTAGCCAAGAAAAACGAAGACATTTAAAGGACAAAATGCTAATACAAAATTGATCAGATCGATAGGGTTTTTGGAAGCTGTTCAGAACCCTTTCGGGAAATGATCAGAATGAGCCCATTCCGATCGATAAATCCAGAAAGACGATCTCTGTAGCCATTCCGCAATCTTGGAAAGATCCAATGCAACATTTCCAATATTTTTTAGGTTTCTTGACATTTTCTCGAACTGCGCAAAAACCCTCAAGGGGGAAGCGGGAAAATTCTCCCCGCCATTTTTCAGCGTTTTGGGGGAGGAAGGGTAGAAAATTGGAAAAAAAATGGAACATAATTTACCAATTTTCTTAGGGAAGAAGCCTGAAAAATGCAAATTTTCGGATCGCATCGGAATAAACGGGATCGCCGGTATCACTAGTATGCCTCAAAATTATTCCCCTTACCCCGAAAATTTTTCCTGCTTATGGGCCTTGAACGAACAAGTTTCTGATGGTCTAAAAATGACTATTTTAAACCAAAAAAAAAATCGGTCCAGACTTTGTCCGCCCGCCGGAAGGCGTCCAGTGCAGAGGACGAGCGAAAGTCGGAGGGGTGCGAGGGCGTCGGCATGCTTAATCGTGCCATCGCCGACTTTCTGTTCCAGGTCGGGGCAGTTGGTTTTGCCTATTCAAATTTGGCGCTTCTTTTGTTTGGCAGAGTGACATTCTGCTGGACGCAAACCAGACACGCGAAATGCTAGAGAGCATGGACCAGGCGGAGACGGAAGAGACAGAGAGCAGTGCGCGAGAGGAGGAGGAGGATGAGGGACGAGAGATAGTGCTGATCGGAGAGAGTGCCAGACGGAAGAGGAAACGGCGTCAGGCGCAGACGGGACGCAATTTCCCGAGGAACCAGTGGGACCCGGCACAGCCCATCCCATACGTGTTCGACCCCAGGCTGGGTGAGTGAAGAGCATGGTGATGGGGTGATTACGGTAACGGTAGAATAAAGGATACTGTAGTGAAGGGGTACGGTAGCGGTAGATGGGAAGGCTGAAGAACAAAGAGGCACTCCGGTAAATGGTACGATAGCGGAGAATAGAGCTACCGTACCCTCTACCGGACGGTAAAGGGTATAGCGGAGAGTAGATGTTACGGTAAATCTACCAGGTGGAAATATGGAAGTACGGTCAAAATTGGTTTGGATGGCTACAGTAATTCAATCTCTACCCTAAAGGGTATATTTACTTTCCGAAATACGCAGGCGTCGCGGCCCGAAAAGCAGTGCGTCAGGCGGTCCAATTCTGGACCGAGCACACGTGCCTGTCTTTTGCGGAGAACGGCGCGGGCTTTCCGCGCGTCCGCGTGTTCTCCGGCGGCGGATGCTACAGCCAAGTCGGACGCGCATTCCGCCAGCGGGAACAGGTGCGTCAAATGACGCAAAAAAAAACATAATTTGCGTTTATCTCTGTCCTTGAAAGATGATTTCGCTGGGCCGCGGCTGTGAACAGGTACCCGCAACACAACCCATTTTACCTAGTATAATCATCCGGTTCAGTTTGGAATTGCAGCCCATGAACTCGGCCACACGCTGGGCTTCTTCCATGGCCAAGCGCGCACGGATCGGTGGGTATTATCGATTGCCATATGTCATCTGGAACGAAAGGCGGGAATTGGCCAGTTCAAATCGAATTCCCCCTTTTCTCTGCCATCTTTTCTCGCTACATCGGCATGGGTAGAGATGTTCTAAAGGCGCGAAAATGGGAATTCAAAATTTCGTGTCATATATTCCCTCCTTGGTCTAGATTCCGGGAACTGAATTCCGCCTTTACCCTTTCAGGGATCAGTTCGTCAACGTTGTCTACTCAAATTTGACGTAATTTTTTTTTGCAAATTTTTCCATTTTTTTATTCGTTTTTAAAGGCCCCAAATGGTGGGCCAATTTGCCAAACAGTCGCCGGAGGACAACAACAACTTTGGCATCAACTATGACTACGGCAGTGTGAGGAGCGGGAATTGTGCCAAAAATTGGATAAAAATTCAGATTATGCACTATTCGGACACAGACACATCCACCAGTCGGGTCACAATGCTGGCCAAGGAGGTAAACTATGTGCATGGTACTCGAATTGGCCCATTGGTTGTTTAAAAAATATTCCAGGACTAGTCCACTACCATTACCATCCCAAATTGGCCAAAGGTAATAGTACAGTTTGTAGCCCCCCTTTTTTGGAAATAGCCCAAAATCACATCCTAAGGGCAGTTTTTGATGCTGAATCCGATTCTGTCGTCCATTTTGATGTACTGCGTCATTTGACGTCACTTTTTGACGCTGACGTCAAAAATTTTATGATTTTGCGGAAAAATCTTTTTTTCACGTCAGCGTCAAAAAATGACGTCAAATGACGCATTGCGTCAAAATGGATACCAGAATCGGATTCAGCGTCAAAAACTGCCCTTAGGATGTGATTTTGGGCTATTTTTAGGCCTTCGATTTTTTTCCAAAAAAGGGGGCTACAAACTGTACTATTACCGCCAAATTTGGCCCTGTGAGTTTTGTTCCCATCAGCTGCCTTCCAAATTCGCCCGATTGTATCCCCCATCCCCCCGTATTCCCTGAAAACCTGTCAATTTGTTCAATAGTACATAATACTGTTCGGGCGGAAGCGCGCCCATTTGATCATTCAAAATGAGACATTTTATCCCACGCTTCCCCCGTTCTTTCATTTCCCTTCCCCCATTGATCATTCCTTTTCTTATTCATATTTTGCCCTCAATTGTATTTCCCAATTGACTCCTTTTGCAAAATAAATATTATTTTTCTAATTGTTTGGAACTTCAATTGAATATTCCCATTCGGATAATATTCCAATTGCTATTTAAGTCCCTAACAAATACCAACCACCCAATTGCAACAATTTGGCAAAGAAAATTTATTACCAATTAGGCCCTTTCTAAACCATTCGATTTGTTCCAAATTGTCCCTATTGTAACATTCTCCAAATTGGCCTAATTGGTCCACCGTATGCCCTCAAAGTATATTAACTTGACCAAACGTACTTCCTCTTGGTCTCCTACTCCTGCTGTTTACCATACACTGTATCAACCCTATCATAACAAGATTGTCTCTATCATCATGCCCCCACCAAAATTTGCCATTTTTGCAGCGTGCCTACCAACATACCATGGGCAACAATGTGGCGCCATCCTTCCTGGACGTGTTGGAGGTCTGCAAGGTACCAAAATTTCAAAAATTTTGTTTCTTTCCAGATGAACCTCTACTACAAATGCACGGATCGATGCAGGACAGCGGCGGTGGAGTGCAAGAACGGCGGCTACCGGTGGGTCCGAATTTAGACTTCCGGGGGTCTAAATCCCTGGTTCAGACATCCCCGGAACTGCTCAACGTGTCTGTGCCCTTCCGGATTCGGCGGCACCGACTGCGCGGAACGAGGCCCGCCTGAAAATGGAGCGCCGCCCGACTGCGGGGCCACCGTTGAGGTGTCGAAAACCGAATGCCAAAATTCGAACAAATTTAGACTTTTTGCCGGTTTAGGCCCGCCAAGGAGAGCTCCAGGAGCTGAGCGGTTCGGTCAGCGCCGTGTTGCCGAACGGACTCTCCGATCGGCACTCCATCTGCCACTTCCATATCAAGGTAGGGTTAGAAATTCCCAAAATTCGAATTTTCGACTTTTCGAACCGCTTCAGGCGCCCGCGGGTAAGCGCGTCCAGTTGCGGGTCAAAACGGTGTTCGGTGCCTGCTCCGACGGATGCTTTTACGGGGGCACGGAGCTGAAGGCGCGTGACCTGCTCCGGGTCGGGTCCAGGTTCGGGATTTTCAGACTTTTAGACTTTGTTCGACCCCTTTCAGAATTTGTTGCCGCTCCGACATTCGGCCCTTGGGCGTTCTGTACACCGCCGGAGAGCTGGCGGTGGTCAGCGTGTTCAGTCAGTACAAGCAGCAAGGCTTTACGGTGGAGTTCCGCGCGGTTCCGCCGGAACGCGTCCCTCCTGAAGGGGTGGCGGAATATGAGGAGGCGGAGGAGGAAGCGACAAGAAGGGTGACGAGCAGCAGAAAGCGGGTAGGGCTGGTGAACGGTGCGGAGTGCCACGACATTGCCGGAAACTGCTTCAGGTGAGGAGAAGGGTGGTGTTCCGGAAAAAAACGCACGCGTCCCTGTCCCTATTAAACACGCATCTGTAGTTAAAGCGGAAATCTGGGAAAGAACGCACGCATCGCATCACTAGTTAAAATGATCTTCCGGAAGAAACGCACGGATCCCCTGTCCATAATTTCTGGAAAGAACGCACGTGTCCCTAATAAAAGTGGTCTCCCGGAAAGAACGCACGCGTCTCCAAGAAAGCGGTCTTCCGGAAGAAAAGCACAAGGCCCTGGTTATGTTATTCCGGAAGGTACGCACGCGTCCTTAATCAAAATGGTTTTCGGGTAGGAAAGCACAGGTCCCTATTTAAAGCGTTTTCCGGAAGGAACGCACGCGTCGCCTAACGCATAGTCCTGAAACGCTTCCGTGTCCCCCCCCCCCTCACAATCAGCATCATCCATCTCTGCGAGAACACGCTGTACCGCCTGTTGATGGCGCGTCAATGCACGCGGACCTGCAAAGTCTGCGGAAGCGGAAACGGAGGAGCGGAAGGCGACGGAAATGACAACACTGATCCGCCGATGGACGGGAAGGCGGGATCATGTCCCCAGCAGATCAAGGACCACGAAAGGTACGGAAAGCAAGAAATTGTGCCAAAATGATGATCCCTTNAGCTGTGCCGTTTGGGCCAACAACGGTTTCTGCCGCTCGACGGCCTACAGTGTGCAGATCAAGCGCGAGATTTGTCCGCGCCAATGCGCTCTGTGCTGATCTCTTCCATTCCTCCTCTTCCTCCCATTTGCTGATCTTGTTATGTGGATAAAACCGTTTCAAATATTCACAGGATTGACCAGCAGTCCAATCAATCCCGGATTGTTAAGGGATTTTGACTGATCAGCAGTTCGATCAGTCTGTCTTGATCGATCAAAACGTTATATTCTGATCACTATCCGGATGTCTCGGAAACGATAGTTTCGATCAGTCCTAAAGCCATCCAGAGGACTTGTTTGTTTGGACCCAGATCAACCTCCCCCTTTCCCCCCCGCCCCCTCTCTCTTTTCTCTGGATGGCTTATTAGAAAATAGTTTTAGATCAGTCCGATCCCCCCGATCAGGGCACTGATCTCTAATCAATGTTCAATGATTGCTCCATGATCAATCATACGGAGGTGTCGGATCCTGATCAGTGGTCAGCACATTGGATTCTCTGACTCACTCTGATCAATGCAGAACTTTGGTAAGGCATTGTTCCTGCCGGATCGATCGGAGGATCCGGATTAGCCCACAGCTTCTCCTCCACCATCCCCTCTCCCGCCGATTTTGTGAGCCTTTTGTACCTTCACACTGCACAGTCACTCCCCCCTTTCCCCCGCCCGTCAATTACGCCGATGGCGGATTGCGCACCAAAATTTGGCGAATGGATGGATCCGGAATAGATCATTTTCTCCGCTTGCGGAGGGCGGCGGCTATTCCGCAAGCGGATGGTTTGCTGCTCGGCGTTCAAGGCCGCCGCCATGTTGCATGTTCAATCACGAATCGCAACATCTCGATTCTATTTTTTTTTTGATGATCAGGATCAGAGAACTTTTTCCGCATTGTGAGGGTCAACATTTTGTAGCCACCATATCCGCCGGTGTCGATCCCGTACCGACACCGGAGATTTTCTACATTCGTTACTATGTACCTCTATCGGATCCACTATATCCAGCCTCCCTTACTGGACCCCTTCTATCGATCGACTTTTGTTCTCAAATCTTCTGATGAGTAAAAACAAGTTCGACCCCTTGCAAACATAGTTATGCAAAGGGGGGCCAAGGGGGGGGGNCCCCCCCCCCCCAATATCACATTTGGCAGGACCCCTGCACACGTATGCTTGCAAATCCCTCGTGAGGCATTTTAGAAGGTAAATATTTAGGGCACTTATTGGTGTAAAAATTTAGGTATTCGGAAATCCCCCCCCTTCCCCTCCTAAAAAGTGCCGGAGGGAAACCATATCCGATTCCAACAATTTTTGGCCCATTTCCTGTCCGACAAATTGGTTCTGTGCCACCATGGACCTGTGGACCTCCCCTCCCGATTTTAGGGACGATGCGTTGCGCAAAAAGTTGCGCGCAACCGCAGAATGATGGGGATGCGGTGGAGATGCCCCGGGGGCATTGGGGTCCGCCAAATTCTTGTTTTTGGCGAAGGATGGGGGGGGGGATTGTGTTGGGCAATCATCCATCCATCCATCCCCGAAATCCCCCGAATGTCCATCAACATTTTGCGGATTCCATCTTCATCTTCAAAGAGCCAAACGGACAATGCTGATGAAGATGCTCGAATGGATGGATGGATGGATGGATGAAATTGAACAACTTCTTCTTCCCGGATCGCGGTCACATGAATTTCATCTCCGACCAATTTGGTCTTCTCCATCCTCAATTTTGTTCCTCCTCCTCCGTCATTTTTTGCATTTTCTCCACCCTCATGATCTGATCCTGATCACTCTGCTTCCTGATCACTTTGCCCCCTCGCCTCCGGACCAATTTGCTCTTCCGCTTATCCGCTTTTCGACCATCAATCTGTCATTGTTTCGCCGCTTTTTCTCACCCTTGATCTGCTGATTTGGTCCTGCTGATTACTTTGTTTTTTTTTTCTCAACTTTGGTCTGATCTGCTCTGATCCTGATCACTTTGTCCCCTTTGGCTGTGAACAGTTGGCTTAGGGATGAAGCCAGAAAGAGTTTTGGCTGGCTTCTGATCGAACCCTTTGGCTGGCTTCTGATCGAATTAAGCCTTCCTTCCTGCTGATCACCTCTCTCCTCCCCTACCACCCATCCTGCTGCTCTGATCATCATCCTTTTGCATGCTCGACTGCACTTAATGACGATGATCATCCACCTCTACAAATAGTGGGAATCTGCTTGCTCCCCTCCTCCCTCTGCGAAGGGTATCCATCCAGCACCGAAAGATCCCAGAAAACTAGGGGCAACCGCGTAGCCTAGTGGTTATATGACAGAAATCCATGGTGTATGGGTTCAAGTCCCCTAACAAATTTTTCTCAGCAAATACGGGGACTACATTGGCTTTCCTCCTCTCCCTCTCCGAAAGGTCCATCCATTGTCTTAAGATGCAAATGGGAAACTGCATGGCGTAGTGGCTTGTACGTCGAAAATCCATAGGGATACGTGTTCTAATCCCTAATAAATGTTCTTTTTTCTAACAATCATCATTGGTCCAAAAAATCTTCTTTCAGATCAAAACTAGCGATCGGAATCCGACCCGATAATGCTGATCAGATCAGTGTCGCCCTTCCAGCTACTGATCACGTACAATCTCGTTGTTGTACTGGTCGCCCTCCTTGCTGCTGTTGCACATGGCCAGGACAGCTGTTTTGTGGGCGACTCCGGGCACACCTGTTGTGACAAGGGATTGCGTAAGGGAATCCACCACCCCCCCCCCCCCCCCCCCCCNGGGGGGGGGGGGGGGGGGATTATCATGGGTTTAAAATGTCATAAATGGAAGAAGCCAAAAGTGATCTGTTAGTCAGGCTCTTCTGGTTGGAGGCGGGCTTAGCTCAGTTGGTAAATCAGCAGAAATCCAATTCAACGAACTTGGTTCATTTCCAGCAGCCTCTTGTCATTTTCATGGAAAATATGTCTTGTAAAGAGCGAAGCGAACGGCCTCTTGATAAGGGGCCGGAGCTTTATTGAACATGTCCGGGGATTCTTTACCCAGAACTTTCCCTGGGGATCCTTTGTCCGGGAATTCTTTGCGTTGAACCCACTCTAGCTTATGATATTGGGTTCGAAATCTTGTCAAGATCCGGTGGTTCCCATGCTCATGGAGACCTATATTTCCTTGGAAAGTTTTACCAATAGGGCGCCCATAGCTCAGTGGTTAAATAATTGATCGAGTGGGTTTGCCGGTTCGAATCTCCGCCCGTTCAAATCCATTTTCATTTTCAGAATCCGCCATGATGTCGGCCATGTCGGGCAAGGATCTTTTGTCCTCCGCTGACAGCATACAGAAATCTGCCGAATCGGCTCTGGGTGGGAAGTTCGAGACGGTGATCAGGGACCAAAAAGGATACGAAAATCCTGAACATTTTTTCCAAATTTTCATAGGTGGTGGCCTTCGACGACTTTGCGCACAAATCGCACTTCAAGGACGGCAAATCGTGCAAGGTGGAGAAGAACGGACAGGTGGCACTCGCGTGGCAACCCTGATCAGTCTGATCAGACCAATCGATCGATGTCTGATCAATGCATTGTTTATTGTATTTAAGTCTAACGATCACTTTTGGGTCCGAATTCACAGGGGTAAAGGTTCGGGAAAATACATGAAATTTTGGGATAAGAACTTTGAATTCCTAGACTTTCCTTGACCCTGCAACATCCGGCCAGGAGATGTCGCCAAAAACTCAGTCCGGCCCGGATTTTCCAACAACTCCGAACTCTAAGCTCGAAAAGTCTGCCGGGGTCTGCACAAAATCCGGGTGGTTTTTGCAAGCGGTGAACCACCAGTGTGACTACCTAACTTGTAAGAGATGGGCAAAATGTCAACTTTGCAGAACAGGAATCCTTCCGTCCGGCTATGCGGATCAGCGCTTTTCCGCTCGTCCAACCCGTCGATGCCTTTAACCGTCATTGTTTTTTAAAAAATAAAATAAAGCAACAAATTGGGCTACAAAATGAACCAAAACCCATTCAACATGGTTCGTTATGGCCAAATGAGCAGTGTTTTGGCCATAAAATTTTTCCGCCACAAATGTGGGCCACCGTCCCTTGCACATGATGAAAGTAAAAATAATAAACACACATCAACTACAAGAACCGGAATCATCCAAATCTGCTGCGCCCATTTTGGGGCCATAATTTTCACAACCCATAAAAAAGAGCTGTAAAAGTACGACGAGGAGGACGAAGGGATTTGTGCAACAGCAGGACATGCTGGACGAGGCGGACGGACGGACGGACCCCCCTCACTGTTCCCCGTCCCATTCCCGCGTTCCATTTACCACCAAAAAATGCGCCTTATTCCCGCCGCCCCATCCCCCGGGGATCGATCCTTTTTGGGTCACCAATAGTAAGATTGGGTCATCGGGAATGAGTTTGAATTTTTGTTCATCAGAGCCGACCCATGGGACTAGTTCCGCTTGGTAGGGCTTATGGCTCGGGGATGCTCCACAAGGAACGTTAACCGAGATTTTTGCTTTTATATCAACCTAGAACATGTTTCAATCCTGATCAGCGATCAGATACCATCCTGATCAGCGATCAGATACTCCACTAAGCCTGATCCGGATCAAACATACAATCTCTAGGCTCCCGCTGATAAGGACAGCAGAGGTGTTGATCATCTTGGTCAGCAACTTCCACTATTACTAAGAGCAAGAACCCGTTTCAAACAAATCTCAATCGGACTGTCCGGACTCTGATTAGAAGATCAAAAACCAAAGTATCGCAACCTGATCAGAACCTTCCTCCCTGATCATTCTGTCCCGTCGTTCTGTCTGTCCGTCCCTGATTCCATCGTTGATCATGATCATTCCTGTTGGCGTTGCTGTACTGCTCGCCCTCGTTGGCGTTGTCCATCCAATTCTCGACGATGTTCCTGATCATGATCACCGCTCTCCGTGTTTCTACAACGACTCCGGCTTCCTTTGCTGCGACAGACTGTTGGGTAAGTGATCTGATCTGATCAATCAATAGATCGATCACTGATCTGATCTGACCCCATCAGAATCCGTGATGAAAGCAGCCATGGCCAAGTACGACCAAGGGGGCCGCCGGGATCTGCTGGCGGTTGCGAAAGGCGTCCAAAGCGCAGCGGAGAAGGCCCTGGGCGGCAAGTTCGAGACGGTCAGCAAGAGTACCACTGGGTGTCCGGAATTCCAACAATTAGACTCTAAAACCCCAAATAGTTGAGTGTGGGACTCTTAGGGACCAGGGATTCGACTGGGTGGTACTTTGAGTCCCGCATCGATTCCCCGTATTGGTACTCTCAAGTTGAGTGCAGGATCCGCTCTCACCCAGCCCCGATTATGAGTGGCACCATCCGCCGATTTGGCTTTCAAAATTATAACACAAGAGTCCCAGTCGTGTTCCACTTATTAGTTCCTAATTTAAGAGTCCCACACTCATTTTTCGAGTTTTTTTTGGTGCCTAAATGCCAGTTTTTCCTTGGTCATTAAAAAATGAACCCGGAACAAATGTGCGCGGATTTTCAGGTTGTGGCCTTCGCCGACTTTGCCCACATATCGCACTTCAAGGACAGCAAATCGTGCAAGGTGGAGAAGGATGGCCAAGTGGCACTGGCATGGCAACCCTAAAAGTTGGAATCCAAAGAACTTTTTTTTCTTTTCTCTAAAAATTTTATTTGTCTCCCCCGGTGTATCCATCTCCATTAGTGAGGCGACAATACGGCACCAATTTATAGAAATACTTCGGGTTTCCTAGTTGTGCAGGCTTAAGGCCCTACAAAAAGTTTCGCAGGTTCTGAATTTCAAGAAAAAAGAGGTCAAACCTCAATTTTGAATTGGTGCCGAACTGCCGTGGAACCTGTCTACTGCCTCCGCTTTACTAATCTGGTCTTTCGTATTTTCCAATAAATTTTTGCCAATTTTTTCTAATTACAGAAAAGGGCAAAACTCGGACAAATAAATGATGAGGGACGAGAGAAATAATGAGAAGAGACAACCAAAAAATAAGAGAGAGAGGAGAATGATCGGTCTGGCAAAGAGAGGAGAGGTGTGGCCGATACGATAATAATGAATGAATGGATTGTGAAATGAGAAAAAAGGAGGACAATAGGCCCAAGTGGCACGGCATGCCGAGGGTGGCGGGAGCTTATTACGACGGAGGACGGCATAACAACGGGCAAAAAAACAACTTAATAAATGCAAACAAATGGAGGTGATCGGGATGAAAATGAACGAATGAATGATCGGATCGAGGGGACAACAAACAACACACCAAAAGCTGATTGAAGATTGGGCAGCAAAATTGGGGAGGAGGAATACAGTATGAGGCGGGGGAGAAGAGATTCTGTGTGCTAGTACTGCTCGAGAGTCTCGGTCTCAAATCGAGATTTTTCTCATTTTTCGGGTCTCGAAAAAATTTGGGTCTCGACTCTCGAACAGCACTACACTGTGGACATTGATCAGCGAAAAAATAATGATCAATAAACAGTTGTGATGGAACGTGGGGATCACATTTTGTTTTTGTTGTTTTTGGTGCGATCGATCAATCAACTGATCAGAATGTTGGTTGACTGTTGTTGCTGTGGGGATGCTCGGCACCCGTTGTTGTCGTCATCGTCGTTGTCGCCGCCGTCTTTTCATGGTTGTTGTGCATGTGCTGCTTGTTTCCGCCGCCGTCAGGGTCCGGGGGCGGCGACGGGGGATCCCTCGGTCGCTGTGCGTCGTTGTCGCCGTCGCTTCCATCGTTCTCCGCTCGCCGCTGTTGCCCCTTTGTGCCGTGCATCGCCGCCACCACCACTCGCCCATGCTCATTGTCGCCGTCCTCCGACAACTTTGGCATCTTGATGGCCTGTCCCCCAACCCCCGCCGCACTCGGGTGTCCCTCTGCCCTTCCGGCCCCTGCTGTTGTCGTCGTGCTCTTCGACCCTCCTCCTTTGTTCTTCTTCCTTCCGCTCTCTTCCCCTTTATCTTCTCCTTCCTCATCCTCCTCTTCATCATCACTAAAAAATCATAAAATTGTTCTTTTTGGGACTGTAGGATGTTAGCTGACTGACCTGTCATCATAGTCTACCAATGGACGTTTCAATGTTGGCGTTTCCGGTGCACCTCCTCCGACAACCTTCTCAATGGACGGAGATCGCCTTCCACTGATGCTGATGGGAGAAAGCGAAGGGGGCTAAAATATAAAAAGGTAAAATTGATCGGCGCGCTGAAATTTGAAATTTTTTTAGAACTAGTTGGATCAAATTATATAAGCAGAAAATTATGTCTGATTTTTTTTTGAATTTTCCGAAATCTTCGAAAATCATGTTTTAGGGGAAATTTTAAAAATTTTCAAAGAAATTCCAAAACCCTAAAAAGCCCAAAAAAAAATTCTGCATCTTCTTCAGGTATCCGTCCGTGAATTGGTCAGATTTCTGATCAATCGATTAACAGATCACTACTCACGTGTGGCTCCTCGGCCGCCGGCTCATTTGCTGTCCCAGCACTTCCGGCAAGAATTGATCGCGAAGATGCGGAAGCGGAGTCCTTGCCCATCCGGATCACAATCTTCGATATCCGGCTGGTCGCCGACGCCGTTGATGTGCTGGCCGGCGGCGTGATATTCCCGCCGAACACACTCCCAATGCCGTCGTCATCATTTGCTTAAAAGCAAAAATTGATTGATCGCGAGGAAGCTTTTTTTCATAAATTATTAAAAATCAACAAAATCGAGATCTCTAGTCGGCTTTATTGTCGAAAATTATTGAATTTTCCGAATCGTAAATTCCTCGATATTTTTATACTTATCCCGTTTATCAACGATCAAGTTTGAATGCGGACCATCCCAATTGACAATTGAATATTCGACAATTTTATCCATTCTCATAAATCATTTAAAGTGACCTTTGCGTTTCCTGAGCAGTGACGGGAATATCGGTTCCAGGCCGGATTTGCGGTACTGGGTGGTGGGCTAAACGGGGTACCAATTCGGTTTAACTCCGTATTTTCAGGACTTCCGACCGAAATCTCACCGTTTCCTCCTCATCGTCCTTGCTGAAGAACAACTCCTCGTCGTCATGTTCCCGTTCTTTAAAAATTTGAAAAAATAATTTAAAATAAAAATTTAAAAACAATAAAATAATAAAGAATGTCTTTGTTATTGTGGCCTTTTTAGTTTGAATTTTTAAGAGAAATTGTGCGTTTTTCACCTTTGCGCCACTGGGCATTTGGCGGTGTCATGGGCAGTCCTGTCTGGCCACCAATGTTCTCCTTGCTCGTGTCCGCCCCCTCTTCCCCCATAGATTTGTTCTCCAAATGCGCCTCCCAGGCATCGTGCATCTTGGTGAAAGTTTGCACATAATCCACCTTGGAAAACGTGTCCTCCCAGTGCTTGCGCATGGTGTACTTAAAAATTTAATATTTTATTGTATAAAAAAATATTTTTATTTTATTTAGTAGAAAATACCCACTTTTTTTGTTAATACTGGTAGTTAAAATTTATGCTTCAAAGTATCCTGATAATTTTTTTCCTGCAAATTTTTGGGCTAATTTACCTCATACTAACTAGTATGGTAGTAAGATTATCTTTTAATACTAAAAACAATCATTGAAAAACTTTATTTTGAGAAAAAAAATTTCCAGAAAATGAAAAATAATAAGTGAATGCACATGTACTCACGTCAATCAGCGGATGTATGCGTTCGTTTTTGATGTATTCAAACAGTTCGATGAGCGATGAGTTCAACAAATTGTATCGCGTCCCGTTGGCCACAAACGCATCCACCACCTGGTCCAGAATGCCCTTGTCGCAAATGTGCCGCACATAGGTGTCGTCTTTGAGCCCGATGATCCGCCTGATCAGTCTCAAGGCACCTAAAAGAGGGGATCCAGATAACTCGTCCACTGAAACTTGACCCAGACCCTCTCACACTTTAAAATCAGAGTCGGACCGGGACCATCCCATGAGGAGGAAAAAAATTCGATAGGATGACAAGTAAAAAAATTCCCGCAGCATAAAATAGGCCATTTTTTGTATTAAAAGAGAGATATTTTGGAACTTGGACCAAGAAAATGCAGTTTTTCCCTTCTTTAGTCCGACACCTTAAAAAAATTTTTCATTTTAAATTTTACAGCCCTTCATTTTCGTTAAAAAGCACAAAATTTCTTGTCAGGAAAATAGGAAAAATTATTATTCCACATTCCACTCACAAAGGGCCAAGAAGTGATGTTTGCTCTTCAGGTAGACCAGCACAGATTGAATCAGGCCCCTTTGTATTGTGTATGTGCGCATGTTGAAGCTGTGGTGCTCCACAAAGAAACAGAGCAGATCAATGATCAGCGAAGTGCGATTTGCCATGTAATAATTATCTTAAAAAATTGAATTTTTCAGAAAATTTTACGGAATTTTTTTTTCGAAATTCACCACAAATGGGCCGTCCATCCTTGGCATTTTCCGTTATCGGCGAGCACAATGTTTGGATGGCACGTTTGTAGAACATTTGCAGAAATTCGCCCTTTTCCTTCTGAAATTTAAACATTTTTATTGGAAAATTCGTGCAAAAATTCACCGCCAAAATGCCCTCCGGGTCCAGCAAAATGCGCAACACCTGGGACATTTGCTGGCCTGCGGTGAATTCGGCATCCCGATCGCCCAACATGTGCTTGATCAGCTTGTTGATCAACAAGGCGTCCTTAAATTAAAAAAAAATAAATTTTTAAAATTTTTCCATACATTCCTTCCTTCCTGCCGCGACTGTTTCATCAGATAATCGCGAAAAAGTTGCGGATTAAAGTCCACAATGATGGTCAACAGTTCGACGGTGGCCGTTCTTGTTGTCGCCAAGGAGCTGCTGATGCATGGATCAATGGTGCCGAGGACGTTGTTGTCGATCAGGGTCTGAATTTTGGTATTAAAAAATTCAGGATTTTCATGGCTTTGGAACACGATCGAATAATTTTACATTTCCTAGGTGTGTTTCAAAAAATACAAAAAAAAAACAAGGAGAAAAAACCTAAATCATTAACCCGAAATCCATCCTTAACCTAGGCTACAGTGCAAAAACTAAAAGATTAGTCTACCTGGTAGAAAACTAGGAAAAATAGAAAAAAAATCTACACCTGGGTTCAGATCTTGCTTTACCTTGAAGAATTGTTCCTTCCCTTGTGGTCCATTGGGCTGTAAGGAATGGGCAAAGGAGCAAAACTCCTTCAGAAAGTTGGTGAGATCCTTTTGTCGCTCCGGGTCAATCGCCGGGTTGCGCAACTCTTCAAAAAGTTGATGCAACAATTCTTTGTCGTTCTAAAAATTAAAAAATATAAATAATCAAATAATTTAACATTTTATTTTCACCAAGAGCGAGTTGACAATTTCGGCCCGGATAAAGAACAGGTGGCTATTCAGTACAGTGAGGAGATTCTCCTCGAAAATGGACGGGGCCGGCAAGCAAACATCCTTAAACGATGGTAAAAATATATAGGGGCTGTGACAAGGGGGAGGGGAGAAACCGGACCCAGAGACTCGCAAGACTTTCGAAATTTTTTAATTTTTCCTTTAATTTTCCGCCGATATCCTTTTATCATAAAAATCAACTTTAAGGCAAAAAATTGAATTTTTATCATTTTATATATAAAAAAAATCCCAAAAACTATCTCTAATATGAAAATAGACCACCCATACCTATCTAAGTATTGACTTCCAAAAATTCCCTACACTGAACACTGAATTTTTGCATCGCTACGCCCCTGTTCGAATATGATTAAGTACTTGAACATATTGAAGCCGGAATGTCTGGTGGATTTTGGACTTTAGATCATCCGATCTAATCGGCAACACTTCTCGGAATTTGGACTTCTCCCAAAGGAATTCCCGATGCCGTTTTGGTTGCACAAATGCCGAGTCATATTCGAGCATCCCGACAATGTGTCTTAAAAAAATTAATTTTTATCAAATTATTTTTCAAATTCACTTGAAATGCTTCTCCTCAATGAGCTCATTCAGGATGCCGTTATTGTTGAGGAGGAATAAATTTTTGGCGATGGAAGCAAAATGGTTGAGAACTTTGTTGTTCTCCAAATCCTCGCAGAGTTCAAAGAGCTCACAAAGCTTCAGAATGTAGCTGAAACATATCCAAAACAATGGTGTATCCAGGATTTTACCGGGGGAGGGGAGGTGCAGCTATTAAAAATTTCAATTTTGTCCTTCCGTAGGGGTGGGTGATTTTTGGAGCTACTATGAAGACGGCCCATTTTGGGACTCTAACTTTTTTTGAGTCTCGGGACTCAAACTCGTTAAAAATAATACAAATAAAGCAATTAACTTTAGATAATCACAATATGGTTCGCTATTCTCGTACTGAAATTAAATCTACAGAAAAACATTTCCAAACTTAAATGAAATCAATTCTTTGCAGATTTCTTTCTTGCCCGTATTTCATACTGGCAGATTTCTTTCTTGCCCGTATTTCATACGGGCAGATTTCTTTCTTGCCCGTATTTCATACGGGCAGATTTCTTTCTTGCCCGTATTTCATACTGGCAGATTTCGGGCAAATAACCGAACTTGCTCTCAATTTTCAGGCGGTCAAGCATTTTGCTGTCGGAATTTACAATGTTGAATGATAAAATGATGTGAATGATCGATTTTGAGTCCCGAGACTCAAAAAAAGTTAGAGTCCCAAAATGGGCCGTCTTCATAGTAGCGCCTGATTTTTCAAGGGAAATTGATCAATGTTTTGCTTAGATTAGGTTTTAGGAAATTTTTTACTGTATTAAGTGGTTTCGACGGTTCCGATAGAGACCTGTGGTGAAAATTTTGAAGATTTAAGCCTTTTTCTTAAGAAAATTTTCATTTATTCTGGCCATATGGGGCTGTAGCCTGTAGCCTCTAACTCGCCCCCCTCCGCTAAATACGCCACTGATCCAAAATAAAGAAATTTGAAAATATTGGTGTATCTTGTCGGAGGAATTAAAAATTCATATAAAATACGGAACAAAAACACCATAAGATCCAATTTAAAAAATGGTCAAAAATCAAATCAGCAAAAATTATATTGCAGGTATACATACCCATTTTGTTGGATTGCGGTGGCCATTTTCTCGCGCTGCGAACCCGCGAACATGCTGTTCACGATTGCCTGCTCCAGGTCGCCCAAGTGCTGCAATGTGCACGGGGGAATGGCGGCATTTGCGGTGGCGACCGGGGTGGACACGCTTGATGGGGGGCTTGAATGTCAAACTTATCTTGGTGTCTTCAAAAATAAATTTAGGTCTAAAATACCTGCTATCACTGGGCTCATTCTCCTCGGTCTCGTTTTCCTCCTTCAGGATTTTTTAAATTAAAATATAATAAAATGATAAAACCTCCGCATCCGCTTCCGGATCTTTGCCTTGTATTCTGAATTTTTATTTTTTTTTTCAATTTTTTTTTGAATTTTTCACCTGCAAATCTTCTCCCACAACTCGGTGCAACCCGTCTTCTCTTGAAAACTCAGCGCCAAATCACAGGTCTCCGATTCGGACCAGACAATCAGTGTGCCCTGTTGCTTTTGGTAGATGGTATCAAGCTGTATCTTCGACTCCAGTACATTTCTTTCTGAAAAAATCAAATGATTAAAAGGCTCAGAAAAAATGTTAAAAATAAACTCGGATTTACGGACTCCAGATCTTGGATGTCTCCAAATTCGGGTAAAAAAATCGGGTCTGGTTTTATTCAATTGCAAACTTAAGCCTGTAGCTAGTAAAATTTTCGATGAAGGAAGGAGGGTCGAAGGGCGGGTTGGAGGAGATCTCCGGTGGCCACGATAGAGACCGCCTTGGAAAATTTTAAAAATTTTCATATTTTTATAGGAAATATAATTTTTTTGTATCATTTTTTCAATTTGTCAAAAGGGGGAACCTTTTTGTTTTTTGTGGTCTTGACTTTTTTGGGAGGAGGGGG
>LDKF01000426.1:31003-41939 GCA_001026735.1 Rotylenchulus reniformis
AGAGGGAAGAAGAAGAGACAAAGGGGGGGGGGGAAATACTAGCGGAAATTCCGAAACATCCAATGGACGAAAAATCTAACAAAAGATCAAAAAAGACGGATTGCTGCTGTTCAGAATTCTCTTCTAATTCAGCTTCAAGTAACTTGTTAATTTCAGAAGCCATGATTAAATTGTATGAACTTTGAAGGCTAGCTTCATAAGGCAATTTACAACAAAAATAGGTACAGTATCTTGGGTCATCACAAAAAGGAATGAATAAAATGGATTGAATTTACCCGATCATTAAGGTGACAATAACAACAATACAATAGCAAATGGATGCAAATACACCGGAATAACAACAACAACAAATTGGTAACCAGAGCAGAGCAACGAGATCACAACGCAGAGGAAGAATGTTCCATGCCCATCCTCATCCATCCATCGTCCATTCATTCTTCCTCATCAGCCACCACCAATCTCGCACTTGTCAATTGTCATCTTCAGATCATTTCTTGCCGGTGCCCTTCAACAAAAAGGGGAATTTTATGCCAAAATCACTGAATTGGCATCTGAACAGACCTTCGGCGCCACCGGAACCGCCGATTTGTCTTGTGAGGTCGTTGTGACTGAGAAAGATGAAGGTCCCGTCTTCGTCTTCAAAAAATGAATTTTAGTTAAACTTGACGAGTCTGTTGAATCAGAACCCACCTTCGATGCCATCGGACTTTGAACCGCCGATTTGTTCAGTGAGGTCGTTGTGTCTGACAGGGACGAAGGCCCCGACTGCATCTCCCTGAACATTCTGCGCACTTCTCTGAGCGTCCTGTAGTCCGGGTCGTCCAGCCTCTTCTTGGTCCTGTCTTGTGGCCGCTGAAAATCGGGTTCTTCCGTCGTATCTGAATGAACAAAAACACTATTATGCATGCATCCCCAACACCAGTGCCAACAACGAACTTCGTGCCGATATTTCAGCGGTGGACACTTGACCCGACCCGGATTCTTCCTCGTCAGCATTGCTCGTTGCTTCGTTGGATTCTTCGCCCGTTTTCAGCTCCTCACCCGTCTCCAGCCTCTGCGTGCCCTGTTCAATGGTGTTCTNCTGCTTGTCGTCCTTCGGCGCCGCCACTTTTGCCGCTGCCACTGCTTGTTTGCCGTCCTTCAGCACTGCTGCTGCCGTTGTCGCCGCCGCTTTCTGGCCGGTTTCCGCCGCTGCAGCCTGGGCCCCTTGCTCTTTGGTTTCCTGCAAAAATGCATTTTTTTTTCCTCCAATACTTCTAAGATGATTGTTTCGCCCACCTTTTTCTGCTTTTCTCCCTCTTTCGTCTCTTTCTTCTTTTTCTTCCTTGCACCACAGCAAACAGACAGCAGGCAAACCGCACAGTGCAGAGCGTAGACCATCATCAGCAGAAGCAGAAGAACGCCATCGATGAAAGCCATTACCTAAAAATGTCAAAATGAAAGTAAAAAATGAAAAAATAAAAATTAAACCCCACCAAATGATGGGAGATGTGAGTAAGAAAACGGCCGAGTATGAATAGAAGACGGAACTGTAGATTATTAGGCAAAAGTGAGTGGAAGGAAATTGGAAAGTGATGAAAAGCCACAAACAGCGTCCCCTTTTATAGCTAAGCTCCATGATCGTTTGGATTTAATGCTTAGTGGGCAGATTGGACTTATTAAAATTATTATTTTATGAGTTATGAAAGTAGTACTTTTCGGAATCGAAGGGTGAAATGAAAAGAACAGATATACTGTGAAAATATTTTTTGACCCTAAAGTTAAAATAGTGAACTTTCTACAGTATAAACACCTCTGAAACGAATAAAACAAACATCAGATAGACGGACTGGGTCTATTCATTGCCGCCGGTTCATTGCCACCGATTCATTGCCGCCGTTTCATTGCCGCCGATTCATTGCGGGCGCCGATTCATTGCCACCGGTTCATTGCCCGTTGTTCTAGGGTCGTTTCATCGCCCATTTCTATTCTGATCGACTTTTGAGAAAATACGTACAAGTGTCACGTACCAGAGGTAAGGGGTACTTACGTACTGAGAACATGTGAAAAACGTACTTACGTACTGAGAACACGTGAAAAATATTTTACGTGAGTACGCACAGAAAAATACTTGTCAAAAAACCTGTCAAAAAAACACCGGTCTCACGTACTTCATAAAATTCGTGTACGTACTATAGAAAATTTGTGAAAATACGTACAAGTGTTACGTACCGTACTCGAGTATTAGTCACGTACTAATAGCACGTGAAAAACTGGTACGTGAATTAGCACGTGTTGTAAAAAACCAGTATAACTCATCATATACTTGCCGTTGTACTTGTCATCGCATCACGTATTTGTCATTGTCCATTGTTTTTTTTGAAAATCGTAGGCCTCTGAAATTTTAGAAAATCCTAGGCCTTTGAAATTTTTAGAAAATCCTATAGAGATCAATGAAAATTTCGAAAATCCGAGGCCTGTGAAAAAATTACTATAGGGCGATGGAACAACCCTAGAACAACGGGCAATGAACCGGTGGCAATGAATCGGCGCCCGCAATGAATCGGCGGCAATGAAACGGCGGCAATGAATCGTACCCCACCGTCAGATAGATGCCGGTGGACTCGCGTGCGATCATGGCATTTTAAAAAAATTTTCAACGCGAATTGCCGGTTAAGAAAGAGGACGATGAGAGAGAGAATGATAAAAAAGTTGAAATTTAATAAAAAAAAATGAAGAGAATGGATAAAAATAGTATTAATAGTAATAATTTTTTGAGAGAATTTTATGAAGCTATATAAATAAAGTGGTATCTGGTATGGGTGACATTTCATCATTTTAATTTCTTTTTTTTGTTGCAAATCTCTCTCATTTTATCCTCTGTTATGTTACCATTCAGATATCCCATCTCCCAATCACATCCAATATCTTTTACAAAATCTACAGTTCTTGTATAATCAGCGTAATAAAGCCAGAGAATTCCAACTTTTATTTTAGCTCCTCGATTTTAGCAATTCAATCGGCGCCCAATTTTCATTTTATTATCATCGCTAGACTAAAAAAGAATGTATGAAGCAAAGGCCAGTCTCTCATATATTTTCATTTTTTTACAAACAACACATTTTTTGGATTTTGAATTTGAAATTTTTCCGGCGATCCCAAACGGAACTGCTGCTCAAACATCTAAACACAGAAATATAAAAAATAATTAAGAAACTTTTTGAACCCGGGGCTTTCCCGAAAATTTTTATCTGACTATAATACCAATACCATCAATAAATTGGCACTACCTGAAAGAAGGCCGGTTTTGAAAACCCACTAAAAGGGTCCCCCCTTTTGGACAAAAATGAAAAAAAATTTTTTTGTTTTTTCCTACTCTTTTGCTCGAAAAGTAGTTAAAAAGTGAAAAAATTAAAAAAAATTTGGATTTTTGTTTTCAAATGAACAGGGTCCCCCCTGTTGAATCTTTGGGTTTTCAAAACCGGCCTTCTTTCAGGTAGTGCCAATAAATTCATTACTGTGCGAAAGTTTTGTTGACCCAAAAGTTGGAAATGGATTTTTTATTTGAAACGAAAAAAGTGTTCGTTGAAAAAGTGTTGAAGAAAACGAAAAGTGCTCATGAATAAGAAAATGAGTGTTCATTGGTACTGTAGCTTCTATCTCGTTCCCTTTGTTTTCTACAGAGGTTGATTTTGACAAAAGTTGATTTCGAAGAAAATAAAAAATTCAAAATTTCTCCTAGATTTTGAAGATTTTCGAAAAATCCAGCATGCTTTTCAGGAATTTCGAAATTCAAGGTTTTCACTGACCTGGTATTTTCCACATTTAACATTTTCAACATCGATTTTTTAGTATATATAGGATAATGTAAATTTTTTTATGTATCTCACTCAGATTTCAGGTTTTCTAAGATCCTGTGGTTTAAAAAAAAATTTCACAGCCTCAAATTTGAAATAACGGGTTATATATTTCTTTTTAAAAATTCTTTCGAAATCAACTGCTCTAGAGATTATTTCTGTCGAAATCTCTGGAGACGCAACATTTGACCTCTTTCCTCATTAGTAAATATCATGTTTCCATGGTGAATTTAAACTTACTGTCAACTTTGTTTTGTTATCTTAATGAGAGCGCATATCTCTTATTAAGCTTTTATGCATTCTACGAATACTCTCATTGTCGAAGAACCAGCAGCAAAAAAAGCAAAAATCATCATTTGCGACTCTCCAATTTCCAACAGCGAAGTTAGTGTTTTTTGAGTTAGGACCCTAACTAATCAACTCATTTAAGGCGCAAAACAACGGATCGACAATGCCGGCGCAACACACTGCTAATGGCGCAGCACAACAAGTTGGACCCGATCGCAATCAAGCTCCAGCTGCTGATGGACATATCGACACAAACCTGTACTCACGTCAAATGTAAATCCTAAATCGGATAAAATTAGAATAAAATTATAGAAATTTGTTTTTAGTTATGCTCTCGGCGAATCCGCCATGGCACATCTGCGAAAGGCCTCAGTGCTTGTCAGTGGCATTGGCTCAGTTGGGGTTGAAGTCGCAAAGAATCTGATCCTTGGTTTATTATTTTAAAATTAATTTTATTCGAAATAATTGATTTTAGGCGGAGTCCACACGGTGACCTTGCAAGACACAAAGCAGATCACGTGGACTGATCTGTCGGCACATTATTACGCCAATGAAGCGGATCTTGGGAAGAATCGGATCCAAGCATGTTTCAATAAGTTGGCAGAGCTGAATGACACCGTCCACTGCTCATTGTCTACTGAACCGCTCAATGAAGCCTTTGTCCAGCAATTTGATGTACGCTTTTATAAATTATTTCTACAGATCGAGGCCGGGCCTGGCAGGGACTTTTCCTGGATCCAGGGACCTGTCTTTTTAGGGACCCTGTACTTTCCCAGACCCGGACTTTTCCTGGGTTCCGGATCCGGTCTGGGGGTATTTCCAATATCCGAATTTTTCAAAAAAATCGATCTCTGATTATTTCGCAACATTCTTCCCATTCAAGCTGGTAATCATGACGGATGCGTCGTTTAAACAGCAACTGGAGGTCAATGGATGGTTGCGCAAACATGACAAAATGCTCATCAGCGCAGATGCGCGTGGACTGTTCTCGTACGCCTTTGTGGACCTTGGCGACAATTTTTTGGTCAACGATCCGGACGGGGAAACCTGCAAAGAGGTTGGTCATCTAAAAACAACCAATCAAATTTTCATGAATAAACCCTTAATTCCTACAGGTCTTGATCGAACACATCAATTGCGAGACAGGCGACATTTTTACATTGGAGAGCATATTTCACCAGTTGGAGGACGGAGATCACATCGTCTTTGAGGATTTTGAGCACGCCGAGTTGAACACAATGAAACCTATTCCAATTAAAACAACAGCAAGTACACGAATAACATATATTTTTTTGTGAAGGTGCGCAAAACTAATATTTTTTAAACTTTATAGAAGGTCACATCCTTAACGTGGAAAAGGCATTGGCACCTCATGCATCGATCATCCAGGGACCAATTTCTCGTGGCCGGATCCGTGAGGTCAAAGTTGCAAAGAAGATGTCGTTCAAGGCACTATCGCAAGCGCTCAATCAACCGGAATTTCTCATCTGGGATTTTGCCAAGTTTGACGAGCCACCGCAATTGCATGCCCTGTGGCAAGCCCTGTATAATTTCGAAAAACAGGTTTTGTGGATTAGGGCTCAGAAAGAGAAATGGACAAGATTAATAAATATACTCTTTCTGTTTAAATCGTGACTTACGAATTTAAGGAAAAGCGCAGTCCACAGCCCAGGTCGAAATCTGATGCTGATCTTCTGAAGAAATACTTACCGACGGGCGCTCCTGAAATTCCGGAACAACTTCTTTCCAATTTTTCATACCAAGTGAGTCATTTTAATTTTGTTCCCTCATATTACATTATTTAAGGCCACTGGGAATCTCCAACCGATTGCTTCTGTTATCGGTGGCTTTGTGGCACAGGAGGCGATGAAAGCAGTCACTCACCATACCACTCCGCTCAATCAGTTTCTCTACACCGATTCACTGGATGCACTGCCCGGCGATTACTCGACCTTCGACGCGAGCAAACTTGAGCCGCAGGATTGTGCGCCCGTATGAAATGAAACATATGCTTGATGAGTTTAAATTATAAACTCGTTCTATTTTAGAGGAATTGTCGCTATGATGGACAAGCAGCCGTGTTCGGGTGGAAATTCCAAGAGGCTCTTCAACAACAGCGCTGGTTTCTTGTTGGCGCAGGCGCAATTGGTTGTGAGCTGCTGAAAAACATGGTAATTTGTATGGAATAAATTTTGTTATACATATTTCTTCTATTTTCTATTTAAGGCCATGATGGGGTTGGCTTGTGGAGAAAATGGCTTGCTGAAAATCACGGATCCTGACACAATCGAAGTGTCCAACCTCAATCGCCAATTCTTGTTTCGTCGTCCGGACATTGGGGTAATTAAACATGATTATTTATTTCCTTGGCCTATTAATGAATTTTGTATCTTTTAAGAAAAAGAAATCAGAAGTTGCGGCCCTTTCGGTCAAATCATTCAATCCGGCGCTGCAAATAACTCCACTTTCTGAAATTGTCGCCGATAGCACAGAAAACATTTTCAATGATGACTTTTTTGCCCAATTGAATGGTGTATGCAATGCACTCGACAATGTAGAAGCACGTGAGTACAATTATTTTATATACAACAATCCTATCAAATGATAAAAATGGTTAAATTCCCTTAACTTTCTTATGACCATCATTTTGCTAATTTATTTTTAGGTCGCTATGTGGATCGTCGTTGTGTTTATTACCAGCTGCCGCTCCTTGAATCTGGCACTATGGGAACAAAGGGCAACACACAAACCATTTTCCCGCATTTGACAGAATCTTACGGGTTGAAATACCTATTTTTATTTTAAATATTTTACAAATAAATATTAAGATCAACTTCGGATCCACCAGAGAAGGAAACTCCTGTCTGCACATTGAAGAACTTTCCCTACCAGATTACCCACACCATTCAATGGGCTCGATCAGTAATAAAATATTTTTTTGTCGATTTCATGCTCATTTACAGAAATTTGCGGATTATTTCACATCGGCAGCAGAAACGGTCAATGAATATTTGGACGATGTAAAAGGATTTTTGGCTCGTATGAATCAATTGGCGATTTCACAGCGAGTAATTATTAACTTTTTGTTTTATCACAAAAAAATCCTTTATTTTAAGATTGACGTATTGCGAACATTGAACCGAGCTCTGATCGATGAGTGTCCTAAGAGCGCTGAAGACAGCATCAGATGGGCACGGGAACTGTTCGACACTCTTTACCATAATGAAATAGCACAACTTTTGCACAATTTCCCCGCTGATCAGGTTTAATTAACACTCATTCCGTATATTCTGAACTTACAAACTAGATCAAAATCACCAAAATTTTTAGTTCGCAAATAGAATCGGCCAAAAGACTTGATTTGGAATTCAAACATTTTTGCTTAGGTTACCGCGCAAGGACAAAAGTTTTGGTCTGGCACAAAGCGCTGTCCGCATCCATTGCAGTTTGACCACAATAATGTAAGTTTAAAAACGATTGTTTAAAAATACATATTTTTGATTTTGATGTGAAAAGTTTCGTTTTCTTTTTTCTAGGAGGAACATCTTGCCTTTATCTACGCCGCTTCCATTCTTCGTGCTCAACTCTACGGTCTGCAACCGATCACTCAGCGTGACAAAGTTGCACAATTAGCGGCCACCTTCAAATCCAAGCCTTTCAAGCCCAGGGAGGGCGTGCGTATTGCCGTGACGGATGCAGAGGCAGCAAATGAGAATGAAGGGGCTGCCGGAGATGAAGGTAATGGATGATCTGAGATTTGATAGCCTGTCGGGGGCTGTGCCGAAATTTCGATTTCATATTCCGATTTCGAAAATTTCGAGGTTTTTTTCGATTTCAAAAAAAATTCTTCGGAACAGCTCTCGAGGTTCCCGCCTGTATGAAGATTCTGTGGCGACTCGACATTAAAATTCTTATTCAATTTACAGATGAAAGTGAAAGGATCCTCGACGCACTGAATGTTAGCTTGGCCCGGCTGAAGCTGGAGGGCTTCCGCCACTTGACTCCAATTGACTTCGAAAAGGATGATGACACGAACCATCACGTTGATTTTGTGACTGCGGCATCAAACCTTCGTGCTGAGAACTACAACATCGAAAAGGCCGATCGCATGAAAGTAAATCTTTTATTTTATTTTATTTATAAAATTTAAAAAAGATATGTTGTTTTAGACTAAACAAATTGCGGGAAAGATCATTCCGGCATTGGCAACGACCACAGCTGTTGTTTCGGGTCTGGTCTGCATTGAGCTGTACAAAACCATTGAAGCACCCGGCAAACTATCCAAGGCCCCCATTGAGCGCTTCAAAAATGCCTTTCTCAATTTGGCCACTCCGTTTATCGCATTCAGTGAACCCGGCAAGGCTCCGAAGAAAAAGGTTATTTGTTGGGTCAAAGATGCTTATTTACATTATTTTTATTTTACTTCAGTATCGCGATGTCGATTTCACACTTTGGGATCGGCTTGAGGTTCAGGGTCCAAAAACGCTTGGTCAGCTCATTGAATGGATTGAGGTCTCGCGTTACTTGTTATATCAACTTATTTTGGTTTTAACCATGTTTTCAGAGCAAAACGAATCTCACAGTATCGATGATGTCCTCGGGCGTGTCGCTCTTGTACGCATTCTTCCAGCCACCATCTAAGGTCAAGGAGCGCAAGGCCACTGAGTAAGTTTATTCAGTACAAAATAATTATTTCCAAAAAGTTTTTTTTTATTTTTTTATAATTCCATTTTAGTGTGATCCAAGTTGTGCAGGAGGTTTCACGTGCACCTGTGCCATCTCATCGTCGCGCGCTCGTGTTTGAGGTCATCACCCAGAATGAGCAGGACGAAGACGTCGAAGTCCCGTACATCAAATTCAATCTCCGCTGAACGTATGGCCAATCGATAAACAATTGATGAGCGCAGCATTGACCCCGGCGGATTAATAATCCAATCGTATTGTACCGATTGACTGACTATTCTATTTTTTTTATTAAATAAATGATTGTTTGATTCTTTTATATTCCCATCCTCCGGACCCGTTCATATGGGTATTTTGTTATTATTTAATTATGTTTCTTTCGGTGGTAATTATCCCTGATAAATGTTGTTTTTGACAATAATGGAAGGGAAAGAATTTTTGCTCATTAACATTGGGATTTGATCATCCATCCGTGATTCGAAACGGGCCATTTAGGCGCGGGGCCATTTAGGCGCCGATTGTTATAACTCGGCTCAAACCTAACCTAGTGAAACGGTTTTGGTGTCAAAAGATAGCCCTGAATGTCTGCTACAAAATAAGCCAAAGCTCGTTCGAATTGGCCCATTGCAAAAAAAGTTATGGCCAAAACAAGCACTCATATCGGCCAATTTTGGAAAAATGAGTATTTTGGCCATAACTTTTTTTAAAGTGGGCCAAATCGGATGAGCTTATATTCTAATTTTAGCTAATTTTTTGCTCAATTTTTTGACACCTAACTCGTTTTTCTAAGTTACGTTTGAACCGAGTTACAACAATCGGCGCCTAAATGGCCCGCGCCTAAATGACCCCAACCCTCCGTGATTCGATAGGTTTTTGAGAGTTTAGAAAAGGAATTTTTGGAAGGAAAATTGACCCATTCCAATCTATATAATCAGCGCAAAAATTCTCCAAATAAATAAGGAGGGTCGTCGAGCTGTTCAGGAGGCCATCGGGACAATTTTGTTATTGAATCAATTTTTTAAAACAATTTCCAGGCATGAGGAGACTGATGAGCCTCCGAAAGATTCGGTCCCGGTCCAAAAATCGGTACCGGCCCAATGATGAATTGGTCTACATTTTGATTGTCCAACAACTTTGCTTGACCAAATCCTTCCTTAAATATGCGCCTCCCCTCCCCCAATCAATTTGTTATTTTTTATTTAGACCGAAATATTCAGTGGTTTGGATCTATAAAAAATATCTAAATATCTATCTACAGATAAAATTATCTCCAAAAATATCTAGGATAAAATTTAGATATCAATGCTTTTTTGCAGAGGTAACAAAACATCGACACCCAAAACACCGATACTTTGAAAACCACCACCAAAAAACTTTTTCTAACCCTTACTAGGCCAAAAGTATAAAAAAACAAATATATCAGAAAAAATATGCTCATTTTTTGGCATGGATGGTTTTTTAGGTTCCTTTGAAAATTTTTGAAAAACCATGATTTTTCGCAATTTTCCGAAAAATTTAGAAAAAAAAATTTCAAAAAAATTTTAACAGGGGAAGGACCCGTTTCATTTTTTTGGTCTTGGCCTTCCTTTGTTACGCCCCTGATCCTAGTGAGAACCAAAAAGTTTTATTTGATTTTCTAAAGTGTCGGTGTTTTGGATGTCGGTGTTCTGTAAAGACCAGTGGCTGTTTTATCCTTGGATTTTTTTTGGATAGATATACTTGATGAGATTTACAGAGGATAGAGAGATAAAAATATCTATCTTTTATCCTGATGACATACATAGGCCCCTGCTCTAGGTCAAAAGTGACCAACCGCTTATTGTGGTTAACGCCGGGTTTGGATGGATTGGAAACGGGCTGTTTGTACAACCTCATGATAACATGTTCCTACTGTATCACTTGCAAAAAATATATTGTTAGAGCAGAGGTGGTATCGATTGAAGAAAATCCCTTTTGTGAGACTTCGGCGGTTTCGGCAGGGGCCGCCGGAGAATTTTTTTTAAATTTAGTCCTTTTTTTTAAGAAAAATTGGTCATTTTTGAATAAATTTTTTTTAAAATACAAAAAAAGGACACCCTTGATTTTTGAAAGAGGCATACATGGGCAAGGGGGGGTCGACCCCCCCTGAC
>LDKF01000426.1:42039-53900 GCA_001026735.1 Rotylenchulus reniformis
GTAAAGCCTCGGGTCGACCCCCCCCTACTTGCCCACGTATGGAAAGAGGACAAATCCTTAAAAAAGACAGATACCACCTCTGTTTTAGAGTCGAAGATGAACATGGGGGCTATTTATGCAAAAAAATATCGAGAATATTCCATATTTCTTAGAATTTTGCTTTTGGTTTCGAATTTTACGCTTTGTTGACTTTTCCACCAAAATTTGAGAATTTTCGGCCATTTCCTTAAGAAAATTGGTCATTTTTTGATTAAAATTACAAAATTTTAAAAATGCGGGAAAATGCGGCAGAGAGGGCAAAAATGCGGCAAATGCCGCATAAATGCGGCTGTTTAGACACCCTGGATGGTGTTGTGTCCTCGGTTGGAGAATTTATTGAAGACAACAGAATAGAATATAGGACAATGGAATAGAATGGAATATAGGAATGGAAGCTGGAATGGGAATGGAAGGCAAACAGAAGAGTCAAATGCTGGAAAATGGATCACTTATATAGGTGGAGATGTGAAGGAAATACAAAGAATAATTACATGAACTGGGATACAAGCGAGAAAGAATACCACTAAGAAATATTATCACACGTGACAAGAATCTTATGTCGATCATGCTCATATCCACAACAGATGAGATTGATTAATTAGCAAAACAAAATCATAGAGAACGTTTGGGAGAATAATTTCGGAAATTAGATCTTTAAATCATTCTTTATTGTTNTGCTCACGCATTGCTTCCATTTGCTGTGCCGCTTGCTGCGCCTGTTGCTCCAGCAATTGCGTCAGACGCACAATGGTTTGATCCTTGCTAGGCGCCATTTGCGTTGCAGAATAGTCCTTGAGGTTGATTTGCTGACTGCGCCAATTGTTGTGTCCTCGGTTGGAGAATTTATTGAAGACAACAGAATAGAATATAGGACAATGGAATAGAATGGAATATAGGAATGGAAGCTGGAATGGGAATGGAAGGCAAACAGAAGAGTCAAATGCTGGAAAATGGATCACTTATATAGGTGGAGATGTGAAGGAAATACAAAGAATAATTACATGAACTGGGATACAAGCGAGAAAGAATACCACTAAGAAATATTATCACACGTGACAAGAATCTTATGTCGATCATGCTCATATCCACAACAGATGAGATTGATTAATTAGCAAAACAAAATCATAGAGAACGTTTGGGAGAATAATTTCGGAAATTAGATCTTTAAATCATTCTTTATTGTTCGAATAAAAACATAAAATTGAAAAAAATGGCTCAACCAGGGTAGTGTTGCCCCACGGGCTCAACCAGGGTAGTGTTGCCCCACGGACTCATTTGGGTTGTCCCGATCGCCGTCCTCTTGCAGTTCGCGCTGATGTTCAACCGGGCGAATTTGACCAACTGTAAAGGCGGAAAATATTAAATAAAAAATAATTTAGCCAAGAATTTAAAAAATAATTTTTCGATGATATAGAGCTTATTTGCCTAAAAGCCTTTTTTGGCGCGATCAGCGGCACACGACACTTTTTAGGAATAAATATAGCCAAATGCAGAGAAAATAAAGTGCCAATATCAAAACATGTCTAATTTTTGAGCACAAGTTTGACAATTGTGAACAAAAATAAAGTTGTTGCTCAAAAGTATAAATAATTTAAGTGGATTTAGCAATTTGTAGGGCATTTAAATGGTTTTCCGAAAAGCAACAAACTAAGAAATCAATTAAAAATCGTTAAAAATCGATTATTTTGCGGATTAGTAATAGAATGGACTGGATTTTTCGTGCCATTTTTGTTTATACTTTTTAGTAGGGTTGGGCACGGGGGGGATTTGGCAAAAATCGGGGACGGTGATTTCCGGGGATGGCCCGGTCGGGGACGGGGATCGGGGTTTTCGGGGACGGGTGAAAAAATTTCTGTCTTTTTTCCAGAAAAAATTTTTTTCCAAATTTTTTATTAGTGTTATATATCAAAAAATTTTCAAAGCTTTATAAAAAATGAGCATTTTTGGATGAAAAAATTTCACTGTATGAGGTGCCGGCGGTCCTGATAGGGACCACCGGGGAAAAGTTTGTAAATTTAGGTAATTTTTCTTAAGAAAATTTAGTCATTTTTTAATGAAAAAATTAATGTGGGAGGAACCGGCGGTCTCGATAGGGGCCGCCGGAGAAAATTTTGAAAATTAAACCCTTTTTCTTTTAAATTTTTTTTTCTGGAAAAAGGACAGAAATTTTTAAAAATTGCTTAATTTTTGTGTCCCTTTCTGGAACTTTTTGGTTGAAAATTTATAATCATTTAAAAAAAGTTTTTTTGATATTTTATGTATTTTATTCTAAAAAGTTTTCGAAATATTTTAGTGTTGAGCAACAAAAAATGACCAAAAAAGACAAAAAAAAAAGTTTAAATAAAATATGAGGCGAAGGGAATTGAATCTGAGACTTAACTGCAAATAAACAAGCATTGTACCACTTAGCCAAGATCTCATTGGGTAATCCTCCGCCAAATTCTCTTAACAGTTGGAACCAGAATGGCATCTTTAGGAGTGCATTTTCATCCCCGAATCCCCGCGGGGATGGAGGTCGGGGATGTCGGGGATGGGCTCGTCGGGGACGGGGATGAGGCCCAAAAAAAGTCGGGGATCCCCCCCCCCCCCCCCCCCNGGGGGGGGGGGGGGGATGTCCCCTCCCCGTGCCCAACCCTACTTTTTAGGTATCATTTTTGACGATTTGTAGCTTTAATTTTTCTAGTTAGTGGCAATTTTTGTATTTTTAAAAGAAAAGTTAAATGATTGAAAAATAATAAGCATTTAGAAATCCAAGCGCGTAAGTAAATTAAAAAGGCTTCCTACAGAATTTCAGGTCCTTCTGACTGAGTGAGCGCGTAAAATGCATGTGCATAAAAGTTGCCGCCCTAATCGTTATAAAAAAGTTGCCCAATACGCACCTTTTCCAATGTGCGTCCGGACACCAATCTGCTGGCCGCTCCAGGTGACACTGCTGGCGGAGGAGATGGTTGGCAATGAGGACGAACTGCAGAAATCCAATGTTGAGCAGGCGGAGAGGAAGGCTCATCACACTTTCGCTAAAAAATTTATTTTATAAAAATTCAATTTATTTAATTAAGAAAGCCAAAACAAAAAATCATAAAAATCTGTCAAATTATAAGATTTGCTTAGGACTCGAACCCATGACCAAGGGATACAGCCTAGGAATTTGTCATCTCCACTAGGCCAACCTGTTGCCGCTGTTCTTGCATTGTATGGGACTATAGGAAAAAACGGTCGGGGTCGTTTCGGCCCCGCCGTTTCGGCCCTGCCGTTTCGACCCCGGTACGTTTCGGCCCCGCCGTTTCGGCCCCGCGCTCATATGAAAAGAATAAGTTTGGCCCCAAATTTACAAAAAAATTTCATTAAAATTAAAATTTATTTTTATTATTTAAAAAATAAATTTTTATATTAAATGAATAAAAAGTAAAATAACAAAAAATGAACGATAAATAAAACAAAACTATTCAACTACTCATTCATTTGATAAGTTCGGTAATTCTAAATTCATTAAATTAATTTCAGCATATTTTTTCAGAATATTAAATCAATATTAATGTATAAAAAGATGAGGAAGGACTGTTCAATAGGTGAGTGCTGTATGATTTTTGATTTTTTAATACAAAATTTTTTATTGTTGGGCTCGCCTTCGGCGAGCCCAATATTAACAAAATTTTGAATTAAAAAAATCCAAAAATCATCCAGCCCGCACCTATTGAACCGTGCATTAGGCCTAAGCCCCTCACGCGAGCCATAGATAGCCGGGTTCGGTATCGTTCAATTTTTGTTATTTTGCTTTTTGTTCATTTAATATAAAAATTTAATTTTTAAATAATAAAAATAAATTTTAATTTTAGTGAATTTTTTTTTGTAAATTTGGGGCCGAACTTATTCTTTTCATATGGGCGCGGGGCCGAAACGGCGGGGCCGAATCGGCGGGGCCGAACTGATCTGGGGCCGAAACGGCGGGGCCGAATCGGCGGGGCCGAAACGACTCGATCCGGGAAAAAAGGGAGGGGGGTCGACCCCCCCCCCCTACCATCGCTCCGTAAGAAGGGCCGGCAAAGAGGGGACCTTCGCAACTTATGAGTCCGAAGAAAAATTTTTCATTTTTTAGCTCCCCCCATTTTTTGTATGCATGGGACTCGAACCCATGACCAAGGGATACCCTCTCCCCACCTTCTCCCCACCGATGACGGCACCGGTTCTGCAATAACAGCAACAGTTGTAGCCCAACGACATGTCCCGCCGGTATCTCGTTTTCCATCGTCGCAAATCCAACGCCATGAACGGGAAAATGATGATGATGATGCAGATGAGGTTGAGCAGGATGTCCACCTGGAAAGCATAAGCTAAAGGACTTATTAGGATCCTTTTTCTAAAATACAAATTGGGAAAATTTGAAATGTAAAAAAGGTAAAAAATTGCATTATTATTGATTTATTGAGAATTTTTTTCAAGTTAAAATATTATTTCAAAAAAATTGGGACCAAAAAATTAGCTTATGAATTCTCATAAGAAATAAATTAAAAATTTAAAGCATTGTTTTCTTTTGAAAATTTTTTTCTAAATTGCGGGTATCCAATAATCTAAGAAATTCATTTGATTTTTCATGATACCTGCTGCTGCGCGCAAAAGTAGCGCAGTGCCGGAATGGGAAGCAAGCATCGGCAAGGGAAAGCCAGAATGTTGTTGATGGACGTGATCAGCACGGATATGCTTGGAAATATCGATTAATGCAATGAAAAAATTCAGGTTTTGAGGGAGCCCAAAACAGGAACTTCTACATTTGGTAACGAATAATCTAATAAGTCGAATCCAGGTGTTCGACGATCAGTATCAAAATTTCTGGCCCTTTTTTAAAAATATCTAATTTTTTCTGAAAAAAAATGTCAAAAAATTGAGATTCCAAGATTTAAAGCCCCAAAATTATGAATTTAACACGGCCACCGCCTCCAGCATGTCGTTGTAGTTGTGCAGCAACAGGAACATGTCGTCAATGCCCAGTCCGAGGATGAGAAAGGGCACACAATGGATGGTGGCCGTGTTGAATTGGATGATGACCATGGCGGTAGACAGGCCGAGTCTCGCGACGAAGTCAAATCAAAAGACCAAAAATAAAGAAAAAAATATTTCTTTGAAACCCAAAAACCCACCATGTGAATAGGGCGTCTACCACGACAGAGCTCATCTTCTTGCCCCTTGAACAATTCCATTTGTCCTTGACCGTCGAATAATTTTGCAGCAATTTGAAGTTTGCTCAATTTTGATAATCCATTTGAACATCCAAAATTGCAATTCCCTGAAAGGCATTGTCCTTGGTTAATCTATAAGAGAAAGACAAATATTCAGCTGTGTTGTACCAGATCAATTGTACCAGAGAAATGCGATGGAACAGATACATCAAAGAGGCCACCGTAAAATTTCTGCGGATAAAGAAACCTTATCCTGAAGGAAGTAAAAGGGGGGGGGGGATTCTAGCTTTTTGATCAATTCCAAATTGTCCTTTTCCATTGAATAATTTTGCAATAATTCCAAGCTTGCTGCCATTTTGCTAATCCATTCAGCCATCCAAAAATTGCATTTCCTGAAAGGCATTGTTCTTGGCTAATCATATCAGGATAAAAATCAACTGTACGCTATACCTGAGAAATGAGCTGGACAAGATACATCGAAAAGGCCACGGTAAAATTCCTGTGGATAAAGAGAAACCATATCCTGGAAGGAGTAGGGGGGGGGGCAAGGGTGCAAAGGTGCAGTGCATTGTGATACAAAAAAACATTTATTTGTGCATTATGCGCGATGTGCAAGTGTGTAAATTGGGAAAGGGGGTTGAGTCATGGAAGTTTCAATAAAAGTAATTTGATTTCTTAATAGATAATTATTAGATTATAAATGTAAATGTTTTTACAAAAATAAAAATTTGTGGATGAATTCTTCCAATAAGATTTTTTACATTGCGGATTAATTGGATTGTAAATCTTTATTCTTTATTAGGGAGTAAATTCTTAGAAAAATGCACAAAATGTGTGTCAATATGAAAGGGTGGAGGTCAATATCAATTTGTGGGGGAGATCAATGTCAATCTGGGATCTTAGGTTATCGTTAAGTAAAATGTTCGTCGTCACACAATCACAAATGGTACACTGTTCAATCACAATTTGATGTCCTCGCTCGCTCAGATATGCTCATGTCCGTCCTGCATCCGGAACGCGCAGAACAACTGGTCCATCTTAGTGGCGTTGGGGCATTGGCTGTAGGGGCGGCACAGATCGGACAACGGGAAACAGCGGCGCACTGACGAGCACATGTACATTTGCTTGTTTGCGGAAGAGTGGCGAAGACATTCTGGGGTAAAATGATCAAAAATCCGGTGAATTTTCAATTTTTTCTGTAATATGCTACAGTCTACCTTCACATGTGCATTCCGCCTCATCCGACTCGTCCTTACAGTCCACGTGGCCATCACAATGCTTCATGCTGGCGATGCAGCGCTTTTCACTTGCACAAAGAAAGGCGCCGTTCTTGCACTGCTCGCAGTTGCGTTCATCCTCTCCACCGACACAGTCCATGTAGCCTGAAATGATTGAAAATCGAACTCTTATAATATCTGATATTTTCACTGATAACTCACCGTCACATTTCTGTGAGTCGGAATAGCATCGACCGGAAGGCAGACCCTTCCCATGGTCCTGGCATTTAATCGCGCCCTCACGCTTACAGTCGCAGTCTGATTCGTCCGATCCGTCTGCGCAGTCCTTCTTGCCGTCACAGACCTGTATTTCAGTTCTGAAAATTTATTTTCATTCTACAAACTAACCAATGAACGATGAATGCATTCGATGTTTGTAGTCTCATCCGCGCCTTTGTTATCTTCTTTTTCATCTTCTGTCTCCTTTGTCTCATTGGCAGAAGTTGTTGTGTTCTTTCCGGAAGCGGCACACTGGAATGCAGTCTCCGGATTGCATCGTGCACAGTTGGTCCTGCATTCCGGGTGCAACCCGCTGCAAGCATCCGACCACTCGCGTGCCTTCCCATCCGAACAAGTCACCCTCTTGCCATCTTCTTTTTCATCATCCTTATCATTCTTCTTCCGATCACTTTGTTCTTCTTCTTCCGGTTTTCCATTTGCCGTGCAAACACCGTGACATCCCTGTTCATCCTCGCCTCCGGGACAGTCCACGTGTCCATCGCACACCTTTCGCTTGTCCAGACAGAAGTTCCCTTTGCCATTGCTGCCTTCGCACAGCACGGTGTTCTTGCCAGAGCAGGAAGCACAATCACAGTCCTTCAAAAAATCATTTTTGGAAGGTTATTAAAATTTTGATCAAAATCGTTATAAAATTTCTTTTCGCCTTCAAACCAAAGGCTTCTTGACGATGAGAGAATTTTTTTTGTACAAATCAAAAGGCCCAAATTCCTTAAAAAAATTCCTCCAGTGACTATTGTCGAGGCCGCCGATACATTCCTTACAAAATTTCTTCAAAAACCTGTTGAAAATATGCAAAAAATTTTTCAACAATTTCTCAGAATTAGGGGTGCTTAAGTCGCAATCCAAACCAAAAAACCATGCAATTTCCGCAATTGCGTTCAGATTGATACTCACCATTTCGTCACTGCCATCCTCGCAGTTCAGTTCCCCGTTGCATTGTTCCCGCTTCGACAGACAAATGTCGCCGCATCGTTTCGCTCCCATCCGACAATCGTCTTCCTTGCAGTGTTCCTCGTCATCACCGAATGGACAATGGTCCACACCATCGCAGAGAGCGTCGCGAGGAATACAAATGTCCGCCGCTTGGCACGAGTACTGGTTGTCGTCGCATTCCGAACCTGTTAAGCATTTGTAAATATGAAAAATGAGTGATTTTTTGGTGGATTACGGCAATAAGTCTCCGCGCTTTCGTCCTCTCCGTTCCCGCAATGAGTGAAATTGTCGCAAAGATGCTCGGCTTGCAGGCAAAAACGTTGGGAAGACTGTGGATTAGAGGTCAATGGACAAGATAGGGTGGTCTGGCATTCTGAAAATATAAAATTACCAATCAAAATGTTGATGAATAGATGAATTATCTGTGGGTACCATGGCAGTCCCTTTCGTCACTTCCATCATCACAATCCTCAAATCCGTCACAGCGTTGATTCTTCGGGATAACCTGGTGCTGAAAAATTTAAATCATAATTAAGGATTTAACGGACTCGATGAGCTCAAAAATGTCGATGGATTCTATTTACTTACCGGATGGTCCGTGCAGGCAAACCCGTACACATGGCAACTGCGGATGTTCGGGGGGAGCAGTGCAGTGGCAAGCAGAATGCCGTTGTCGGCATCGTCCCAATCATGGTACTTGGCGACCTCTTCCATGTCGGGCCATGCATGGTGCGTGCGGTGGACAAGCATTGAGCCCTAAAGTCGGGAAAAAGAAATATTTCAGACTGACAAGATAGGCTTTGAGTCATCGGGAAAAGGCGGTAACCGGACCCAAAAATGTTTATTGTCGTGTTCTGCTCCCATAATTATCAAAAATTCCTATCCCAACAGACATTGATTTCTCCGTCCTGTCGTGCCTCTTCGTTCGCGTCCGCTTTTATGGGCTCCGAGCGCATGCGTGTGAGCACGAATGCCAACGGGATGGCGGACACGAGCAGCATGATCAACACAGCGGCAATGATCACCAGGGCGAAGGAGGGCACGGAGGACAGGCAGGCACAGCAGGAGGTGGCCAGCCACAGACGGAACTCATCCGCACGGAAACGCGCACGCTGCCACGCCGTTGGACCCACGGGGCCGGGATTACTGAAATATAATAAATGGATTCCCACTCACTTCTATAAACAAATAATTTTTTTCCCGAAAATTCGACAAATCAGAAAAATATTGATCTAGGTATTCCCTGTTCCATAAAAATATTAATTGGTATCTAGCTCATATCCCACCACCTCCATTCATTGCCATACTTTTTTCACTCACCTGTGTTCGGATAAGATGAACTCGATCGGCTCCACCTTCTTCTTCCCGCTCCTCTCATCCCTTGTGATCCGTTGCACCGAAGCTGGCTCTAGCACCGTATGCTGAAATTTAGGATTGTTTTTATCCAAAACCAGTTCCGACGATTCTCACTTGGATATCGTATGCACCATCCATTTTATGTTCTTCTTCGTGATGTGTCAACTTGTTAAATGGGTGAGTGCTGTCTTTTGAAGATGAATTAATGGGTCTTTAAAATTTAAAATATTCATGATTTTGCAAAATCAATGCCTTTTCTTCTGCATGAACCAATCCCAATCAAATTCGATTGTTGTTTCTCCCAAAACGACAAAAAGAAAGTGTTTTGTGTGGTTGAGATTGGTCAAGAGAGGGTAGAAGCAAAGTTGGGCAGAAAAGATGCCCAGGGAAGAACAACAACGATGAGAGGGAGAAGGAAGGAGCGCGGGAGGGTAAAGAAACCCAAACTCAACAAAATAAAGCCAAAAGGGAATGGGGAGAGAGCAAGGTACAGACAACACACATTAATGACGACGAAGGAGGAGAAGACGGTGATCGATGATGTTTGGATCCCAACCGACAGACACACAATGGCCCCGTTCATTGTGTTCGGCATGTTCTTTGCTCTAGCGATGGTTGTGGTGGTATCCACGTGCCCCGTTTTGCTGTTGGTGTTGCATGGCACCGTTGCTGTTGTTAGCGAAAGGACTAAAAAAAATTAAAAATGGAAAAATGACCAAAGAAATTCAGCAAACCTGGCTCGCAACTCGTGGTTGCCATGAGCAAACAGGCATTGCTGGCCGTACTTGCAGTCCCCAGTGACAGTGTACGACTTGCAAAGCGTGGTCTTGTACTGAAAATGGATCATAATAATAAAATTTATCAGGTGAACCTTCTCGTTGACCAAGGGATCTGCCGGTTTCTTAAAAATATTATAATAAAATGATTTACAGCTCAAAAACATACGGGGCCACCACCACCACCACGACGCAGCTCCTGATCTCCATGGGCGAATCGACAGGCGATGCCGTAGTTGCAATGGCCGCTGTTCATGAACTGGGTGCACAGCGTGGTCTTGTAGTAGTTTTCAGTGTTTTCCATCGGTAGTCCCAACAAATTGTGTTTCTGAAATGTAAAAACTTTCAAAATCCTAAACAACCAAACTCACGTATCCGTTTCCGCCATGCATTGGCTGCTGTTGAGGATGTTGGGGCGATCGGCTGTCCAGACGCATGCGCATGTGTTGCGGTCGAACACCACCAGAGCCGGGCGACGACGACATGGCATTGGAATTGTTGAAGCTGCCACCGCCGCCGGAGCTGTTCCCATACGATGAGTAGCGTCGCTTGTTGGGATATGGCTAAAAAGTGATGAATTCATAAGGTAGAACACTTTGTTAAGCAAGAAATAATCAAAAATCCTAAACATTTTAATCAAAGCCTTTGGTCTAATGAATTATGTTCGACCTAAAGTTTCCAAAGAAGGTCGAAAGGACGAATTTTTGAGCTTGATCAAGCTACTAGTAATTATTGATTTTTTTATTCAGATATGATCTTGCTCTCATTCGACCTAAATTTTTGTTTTGAAGATGTCATTTTTACTGACTCTGCCGCAGTTTCCACCGCTCGGGTGCTGCTGGAAGTTCGGGTTGTTCTGCGTGAACTTTGGCTGCTGTTGTTGCGCCGGGAAGATGGGCACCAGCGGCGTCTGCACGTAGTGCGACAACGGGACCGACGAGTTGAGTTGCGGCGTGTCGGGCATGATCAGTTGGAGTTTGCCCGAGCGCAAACAATTGACCTGCTCCAGACCCATGTTACTTTGGCCGCCGGCTTCGCCAACTTGGTACCACATTGTTGATCTGACGCAAGCGAATGTAGAGCTGGGATGGTAAGAATTCGGAATCTAAAACCTGAACTTTTGGATGAGAAGAAATCCTAAATTAAATATTTAGTGGCTGTTGAATCCAGACACTTGGCCTCGTGGTAGATGTCTGGATTCAACAAAAAGGAGACTCAAGTTCGATCCACACGGGCTACCTCCATTATTCGGCGGACACAACAGTGGCGAAAAAATATTCAATTAAAAAAAGCAAAAACCATTGCATGCAATGCAGTTTAAGCATACTAACTAAAATTGTTCCTAAATATTTAGACGTTTTTAACAAATTGCTTCCTCTGATCATACAAAAAATAGGAGGGCCCGAGTTTAATTGTTAAAATAAAATTATTTTTATGGTAGAAGGACTTTAGGCAGGAGTTTGTTGTTGATTTTGTTGATGAGCTTATACACATGCAAAATGAAAGAATTTTTGAAAAATGAAAGAACTGAACAAGGAGAGCGATGGCGATGGGCGAGTGGGGGGTACTTCTGGAGCGGTACACCCCTTTGTGTGGCGAGCCGTTGTGTGGCGGCCATTGTGTGGCGGCCGTTGTGTGGCGAGCCGTTGTGTGGCGAAACTCATCAAACCAAAAACTTTTTTCTGAACCATTCTAGACCAAAACTATAAAAGACAAAAAGGTGCAGAATTTTATTCTCTATCTTCTGATATTTTTAATTATTTGAAATTCATTGGAAAATTTTGAAATTTCCACTAAAATTAAATTTTCCTTATAAAAGTATGATTTTTAGAAAATTTTCAAAATTTTCCAATGAATTTCAAAAAAATAAAAATATCAAAAGATAGAGCATAAAATTCTGCACCTTTTTGTCTTTTATAGTTTTGGTCTAGAATGGTTCAGAAAAAAGTTTTTGGTTTGATGAGTTTCGCCACACAACGGCTCGCCACACAACGGCCGCCACACAATGGCCGCCACACAACGGCTCGCCACACAACGTCCTGTTCCGTTCTGGAGTTTGTGTCTCC
>LDKF01000426.1:54000-65405 GCA_001026735.1 Rotylenchulus reniformis
TAAAAAGAAGACACAAACTCCAGAAGTACCGAGTGGGGAATGATGATCATGCCCCCGATCCGCCGATCGGGGCATGATCATCAGGGCATGACCCAATTCAAACGGGAAACTGTAATCAAAACTGGCAAAATGTTTAAAAAAAATGACAAAAAACAAAAATTAAAGCCTCTGATTTTTACGAGAATGCCTACAAAATTTTTGGAAGTAATTTTTTTGGCAAAACTAGGTCTTTGCTTGAGTAAAAAAATATATTTTATATAATATTTATATAAGAAACAAATAAATTACATAAAATGAAAATTGGGTGCCGATTGAATTGCATTGAAGTTGAGCTTAAAATTTTATGAAGCGAAAGAGAAAGTTCTTAAAGGAAAACTTCCGCTTCATTAAGATCTTCTTACATAGAGCCTAAAATAAATTTCCAATTTAATGGAATTTTTGCGCCGATTTTATTTTCAAAGTCCATTTTGCGCACTAAAGTTAAACGATCATGGAGCTATAAAAGGCGGGTGCTGTTGCGGTTTTTCATCACTTTCCATTTTCCTCCCACTCACTTTTGCCTAATAATCTGTAGTTCTTTCGTCACCCACTCCTACTCTGTCGTTTTCCTTCTCCCATCATTGAGTAGGTTTTTTTTGCATTTTTTCCTTTCATTTTTTCTGCCTTTTAGGTAATGGCTTTCATCGGTGGTGTTGTTCTGCTTCTGCTGATGATGGTCTACGCTCTGCACTGTGCGGTTTGCCTGCTGTCTGTTTGCTGTGGTGCACGGAAGAAAAAGAAGAAAGAGACGAAAGAGGGAGAAAAGCAGAAAAAGGTGGACGAACAACAATCATCTTAGAAGTATTGGAGAAAAAAAAAAGCATTTTTGCAGGAAACCAAAGAGCAAGTGGCCCAGGCTGCAGCGGCGGAAACCGGCCAGAAAGCGGCGGCGGCTACAACGGCAGCAGCAGTGCCAAAGGACGGCAAACAAGCAGTGGCAGCGGCAAAAGTGGCGGCGCCGAAGGACGACAAGCAGACAAAAACGCAGCAAACGCAGTCACCGGCGGCTGATGGCAAGCAGCAGCAGAAGGCGGCAAAGGTCGACAAGCAGCAGACGAAGACGCAGGCGGCGGATGGGCAGCCGAAGGATGCCAAAGCGGCGGCACAAACGGCCGAGAAGATGCCAGCAGCCAAAGGAGGGGCCAAGGACGGCAAACAGCAGCAGCAGAAGGCGACGACGACAAAGCCGAAGAAGGACCAAGTGGCCGCCGGCGGGGCAGAGACTGCACAAGTGAAGCGCGCAAAGAAGGCGGCCACCCAGAACACCATTGAACAGGGCACGCAGAGGCTGGAGACGGGTGAGGAGCTGAAAACGGGCGAAGAATCCAACGAAGCAACGAGCAATGCTGACGAGGAAGAATCCGGGTCGGGTCAAGTGTCCACCGCTGAAATATCGGCACGAAGTTCGTTGTTGGCACTGGTGTTGGGGATGCATGCATAATAGTGTTTTTGTTCATTCAGATACGACGGAAGAACCCGATTTTCAGCGGCCACAAGACAGGACCAAGAAGAGGCTGGACGACCCGGACTACAGGACGCTCAGAGAAGTGCGCAGAATGTTCAGGGAGATGCAGTCGGGGCCTTCGTCTTTGTCAGACACAACGAACTCACTGAACAAATCGGCGGTTCAAAGTCCGATGGCATCGAAGGTGGGTTCCGATTCAACAGACTCGTCAAGTTTAACTAAAATTCATTTTTTGAAGACGAAGACGGGACCTTCATCTTTCTCAGTCACAACGACCTCACAAGACAAATCGGCGGTTCCGGTGGCGCCGAAGGTCTGTTCAGATGCCAATTCAGTGATTTTCTTATAAAATTCCCCTTTTTGTTGAAGGGCACCGGCAAGAAATGATCTGAAGATGACAATTGACAAGTGCCAGATTGATGGGTGGCTGATGATGATGAGAGGAAGAATGGACGATGATGGATGCGTTAGATGGATGGATGGACGAGGATGGGCATGGAACATTCTTCCTCTTCTCGTGTGTTGTGATCTCGTTGCCCTGTTCTGGTCACCAATTTGTTGATGTTATTCTGGTGTATTTGCATCCATTTGCTATTGTATTGTTGTTATTGTTGCCTTAATGATCGGGTAAATCCATTTTATTCATTCCTTTTTGTCCACACATATATGTCAAGTCACTAAAGAATTTTGTTGTTGAAAATTGCCGTAATGAAGCTAGCTCCCATGCTTATTCCAATCATATTGCTGAAAATTGGTCTTTTCTTTGTTGGTTAACGCTTCAATAGCCCATAAATCAAGATATTTCTGGAAATTATATTCTAATTTACCCAAGGGGGTTTTTGGTGTCATCGGCGCAATTTCAGCTCTACTGACTGCTGTTCTGTTGGTGTCGGGACAACTGGACTATGGACAGCTGGTCTACGGACAACTGGACTACGGACAGCTGGTCTACGGACAACTGGACTACATGTACAACTGGTCTACGGACAACTGGACTACATGTACAACTGGACTACGGACAACTGGTCTACGCACTTATTTTTCATTTTTGCGTTATCTATCACCCCTGAAGCCTTTATTTAAAAATAAATTAAATAAATATGAATTAAAGAAATATAATAAATAATAATTAAAAAATGAACATTTTGTTAATAAGCATAAAAGGGCGTAAATATAAAAATAAATCATTCCTTATTTTCAATTCATATTATCATTTAAAGAATCTGATTTCTAACTAGTTTTTAGAGATCGAGATTTTAAAATTTCCTGGATCCGGATCTGGATCCAGACCCCCCACCTGGACCCGGATTTTCTGGACAAAAATCCAGGAAAATCCAGGTCCAGGAAAAATCCAGATCCAGAACAGCCTGGATCCAGACCTGGATTCTGGATTTTTTCAAAAAATTAAATAATATTTTAAAAAGGTAAAATTTCGTTTCATTTACAATTAAAACTGAAAATTATTATTTTTAATCAAATAGTTGAACAATGTTTTAATTAAAAAAAAGATATCGAGAAGGGGAAATTCATAGACATAAAAAAATTGAAGTTACAACCGGGGCAAGGAGGGTAAATAATGCCATTCTTAGGGGTGCATTTTTTAATCCAGGAAATCCAGACTAAAAATCCTGGACCCGGATCTGGATCCAGACCCCCCACCTGGACCCGGATTTTCTGGACAAAAATCCAGGAAAAATCCAGGTCCAGGAAAAATCCAGAATCCCAAAATTTGCCTGGATCTGGACTCTGGATCCAGGAAAAATCCAGGCCTGGATCCAGGTCCAGCTCGATCTCTACTAGTTTTTTACTTTCAAAAAAGGGATCATTTATTTTGTTGCGAAAAGTCAGTGAAAAAAAACGTGTATGCAGGGCATATTTATCGGCAACTCGGCGAATCAATTCATTGGAGGTCTAACAAAAGTTGTAAATACATAGAAATCGGAATCGATATTTTTTTCGACAAATGTGATCTTTACTTTTTTATATATATACTTTTTTTATTTCAAATTGATTTTTGGTGCCTTTAGGGGTGATAGATAACGCAAAAATGAAAAATAAATGCGTAGACCAGTTGTCCATAGTCCAGTTGTACATGTAGTCCAGTTGTCCGTAGACCAGCTGTCCGTAGTCCAGTTGTCCATAGACCAGTTGTCCGTAGTCCAGTTGTCACTACGCCGTTCTGTTGGTGTAGGATTTTCATCATCATTCCTTTTGCAACTTGGAAAATTTCTAACAATTTCGGCGGAAAAGTGTGAAAAGTAAATCTGGAAAGGTGCCACAGTAACATCCCAACAATTAATGACTAGCCTGGAATTTTCTCAAATTTTTCAGAATTTCCATAATAAATTTATTTTTGGGTCATATTTTTGTATTTTAATTTGGTTGTTGCTAGTTGCTGAAGTAAAAAATGGTCAAGCAGTAATTGGGAACTGGTCTAAACTGTTTGAAAAAACAATTTTCCGAAGCGAATGCATTTCATTAAGGAGGCGGCAAAAATGTAATTCAAAATGAAAGCGAAAAACCATCGCATGTGCGCATGGCATTATCATTATCCTTATCCATTATCGATGAATTCCTTTCCCATTCCACCAATCCAATTCCACCATCATTCATTTTCTAATTTTGTTCATTCCCAACTTCCTCATTCCCACGAAATTTTTCCTGTGAGGAAATTCCCCCCACCCCCAAAAAAAATTGCTCACTTTCTCAAATACTCGGAATGAAATGAACTAATGCATTTTTTTCATTCCTTCATATCCTAGTTCCCAGGGGCATAACAAGCCCCCCCCCCGAAATGCCAAGACCAAAAAAAATGAAAAGGGCCCCCTGTTAAAAAATTTTTCGAAAATTTTTTTCACCAAAGGCAAAAAATTGATCAATTTCCTTAAGAAAATTTTTCCCCGGAGACCCCCTCCCCCCATTCCCCCTCGAAATTTTTTATTACGCTTTTGCAAGAACGTCGCCAGGAAAAATTTTCGGAGGGGAGGCTGACCCCCCTCCCCGCCGAAGAGCAAAAAAACGAACTTCGGCTACCCGAAGGGCCGCCATAGAAAATTTCGCGTTTTTTATGAAAATTTATTAAATTGGGGAGTGCGGCTGCGGCGATCCCGATAGGCCGATAGGCAGCCGGAGAAATTTTGAAAATTTGGTGAAATCAACAGGGGGACCCTTATGAAAAAATTTTCGACTTGGCATTTCGGGGGGTGGGCCAGGGTCCCCCTTGACGACGCCCTTGCGCTACCTATTGTTGAGAAAACTCATGGCCTGTGAAAAACGAGAACTCCGAGAAAACTGGGAGGTTTTGAAAATTTGAAAAATTCGTATCATTTGTGCCTGATATGCATAAGATTTGCCATTATAGGTCGTTGTACAAAAATTTCATCGCCTAGTCTATATCCTTTGCTGGGGAGATAACCCAGATGTGGTCACAAAGGGCCGGGTATTCCCTTGGCTATGGGCCTGCCAACCCCACCCTTTCCGCCTTTTCCTCCTTTCTGTCCTCTACCTTACCCAAGTTCCCTAACCTTTCCCTCTGGCTTCATCACTGCTTCAGATCATTTCAGAGAATCAATTTTGATAAATCATTTCTTTCATTTCATTGGCTCAACAATAACAACATTGACGCTCATCAGCATGAATTATGGCTCAGCAATGAAACCGCCAAAGGGGCCCAAGCGCGAAGCCGAACCCGCAATGGCAAAGCGCAAAAATGTGCATGTTGTGGTCAGGGCGCGTCCGCTGAGCGAACAGGAGCGTGAGCAACGATGCCGCAACGTGGTGTCCTGCGACTCGGTGGCCAAGATTGTGACCATGAAGCCGATCAGCGGTGGCGGAACCAGCACCAGCAAACACGGACAGACACAGCGCCAGTTTGGTGTGTTCGACAAGGTCTGTTTTAAAAATCCTAAAGTTGTTAACTCCTCAAATTAAGGTCTATGGGCCCGAGTCGAATGAATAAACCGAGAAGATGAATAAACATGTTTGAATATTTGCCTGACACAGCCCGACCATTAGTCCATCTTGCATCGGCAACGTTGATCGACATTTTTCTCTGCAAAAACATATTTAAAGCTTTTTTTATATTCAATTTTTACCTTTCTCTTGGTCGGGATCCCCAAATTCGAATCGGCTGAAACATTAAGTTCATTTTCATTGCTGTTGGTGATGTTCGAAATTTCTTGCAGCGGGCTTCGGGAATTTGAAGAAGTCGGGGTTGAAAAAAACCTATTTTGGTTTTCCATTTCAATAAAATTTAGCGCAACTAAATATGCAAAAAATTTAATTTCAGAATTTTTACTCTGTTATTTTGTTATTTTCATCTTTAAAAGTTTATACATATTTGNCCCACCCTTTCCGCCTTTTCCTCCTTTCTGTCCTCTACCTTACCCAAGTTCCCTAACCTTTCCCTCTGGCTTCATCACTGCTTCAGATCATTTCAGAGAATCAATTTTGATAAATCATTTCTTTCATTTCATTGGCTCAACAATAACAACATTGACGCTCATCAGCATGAATTATGGCTCAGCAATGAAACCGCCAAAGGGGCCCAAGCGCGAAGCCGAACCCGCAATGGCAAAGCGCAAAAATGTGCATGTTGTGGTCAGGGCGCGTCCGCTGAGCGAACAGGAGCGTGAGCAACGATGCCGCAACGTGGTGTCCTGCGACTCGGTAGCCAAGATTGTGACCATGAAGCCGATCAGCGGTGGCGGAACCAGCACTAGCAAACACGGACAGACACAGCGCCAGTTTGGTGTGTTCGACAAGGTGAGTCTGGTCCTATTAAAAAACTAAAGTTTATTTCTTCAAGTTAAGGTCTACGGGCCCGAGTCGACACAGCTGCAGATCTACGGCCAAGTGGTGGCACCGCTGATGAAGGAAGTGCTCAACGGGTACAACTGCACAGTGTTTGCGTATGTTTTTTTTTGTGTTCTAATTTCTTTTAGTTTCATTTTATTTATTATACTTGGACATAATGAGATGATCCGGGGCCGTTCCGCGATTAATCGCTCTTTTTTCGCTTTTTTTTTCTTTGCTTTCTGTGAGGGCTGCCAGCGGTCTTTTTTATTTTATTTTTTCATCTTTCCTCCCCCGATCCATGGAAATTTTACGTTTCACGAGATAAGAACTTCTCCCTTTCCTCCTGGCTACGCCATTGCTTTGCTAAATAATTCATAATAATTTCAGTTATGGCCAAACTGGCAGCGGCAAGACCTACACCATGGAGGGCCGCCATGATGACAGCGGAGACTACTCATGGGACACCGATCCGACTTCGGGCATCATCCCGAGGGCACTGCACCAGATTTTCTCGGAGCTTGGCAACGACGTAAGAACTAAAAATTTTTTGATTGAATTTCATTTTTTTTGGTTAAGGACATCGATTTCACGGTCCGCGCATCGTATGTGGAGCTGTACAACGAGCAGATCTACGACCTGCTAAGCCTCAGCCAGACGTCCCAATGCGAATCGCTGCGCATCGTCGAAGACAAAACCAAGGTATAATTACTGAAAATTATCGTTTGTTCTATAATAAATATTTTTAAGGGTGTTTCGGTTGTCGGTGCCGAGGAAGTGGTGGTACGGACTCGGGACGAAGTGTACGACTTGTTGCGCCGTGGTGCAGACAAGAGGCGCACAGCCGCCACGCTGATGAATATCACTTCCAGGTTTGTACTTTTTCAGATTTTTGACTTATTGGGATATTTTAGCCGCTCCCACTCGGTGTTCACCGTCTCCGTGATGATCCGCGAGCCGGGCTTGGTCAACGGGGAGGAACTGCTGCGGCAGGGAAAGCTGAACCTGGTGGACTTGGCCGGCTCCGAGAACATTGGCCGATCCGGCGCGACGGAACAACGAGCGCGCGAAGCTGGTAGGGACAAAATCTTAATTTTAATCAAATTTTTTTATAAATTTTGTATTTTAGGAAACATCAATACCAGTCTGCTTGCCCTTGGCCGCGTGATCAACGCACTGACCACCAACGCCCCGCACATTCCGTACCGGGAGAGCAAGTTGACGCGCATTCTGCAGGACTCACTGGGCGGGAAGACCATCACCACAATCATCGCCACACTATCGCCGGCATCGTCCAATTTTGATGTATAATTAATTTAGTCTTTTTCTAAAATTTTCATTTTTCTTTTTTTTAGTTTTTGGTGGGTTTCCCCCCTTTCCTTGACCATAATCCGTAAAATAATGATCTTGACATTCCAGGAGTCCGTCAACACTCTGGAGTATGCGCAACGTGCCAAGAACATCAAGAACAACCCGGAGGTCAACCAGAAGATCACGCGGCGCGGGCTGCTCAAGGAGTACAACGACGAGATTGACCGGCTCCGGCGGGACTTGTTGGCGGCCAGGGAGAAGCATGGCATCTATCTGGACAAGGAGAATTACGAGTGAGAAATTTGTCGAGAAATTTGATTAATTTTGATATTTAGCACAATGGTGGAGACCATTGAAGAGAAGACGACACGGGTCGAGGATTTGGAAGTCCAGCTGGACCATCAGCTGCAGCGTGTCAAAATTGTAGTTGCTGAGTCTGTGGAATATTTTAAATGATTTTTTCGCATTTTAGATCCTCGAAGATTTTGCCATCATGGATGAGCACTACCAGGCGGTGTACGATCGGTGCCGAAAGGCGTTGGCAAAGCTGGAGAAGCGCAAAATTGAAGTGGAGAAGTTAAACAAGGTCAGTCAACAGAATTATGCCATGGCCAAATCAAATTTTATTTTTCCAGGATTTGGCACAAACAGCGGACAACCTGAAGTCGGCCAACAGTGCGCTCATCGTGTCGGAGAACGTGTTCGTCCGGCTCCGAGCCCAGGCCTTCGATGTATGCGCGCAAAAAAATTTTTTTTGATTAGACTTGACCCATAGTTCTAATCAGATGCATGAGGGATTTCTTCTCTCCCCACTTCTCTCCCTCCCCCTTAAAGCGAAAATTGAAACAATTTTCTAAGAAGCCTAAATATAATAGCTTAGTTTTATCCCACAAATTCCCTTTAACACACGGAATTTCTTCAGTGAAAATTGATCATTTTTTCAAGAAAAATGACATAAAATCCAAAATTGGTCCCTTTTGAAGTATTAAAACACCCACTGAAAATTTTTACGCGGTATGACATAATCTCTATTCCTTTCAGTTGCAAACTAAATGTTCCACCTTTTATGGGGATCTGGACGTTCTGCACGATCGCATTGGCGCCATGAAGCAGATGTTTGCCCAGAATGACCATTTGCTCGGCGAATTTGCCAACGACCACATTGAGCGGGTGAAGAGACAGCAGAACGTGCTCAGCCAGTACACCGACGAATCTGTTCGGCGCATGGAGAAGAGCGAAGCGATGGCGGGTAGGACTGCATTTGCAAATGAAATTTGGTTTATATTTTATTATTATTTTTAATTTTATAGTCGACATCGGCAAGCAAACAGAATGCTCATCTGCGGAGCTCATCCAGAAATTCGCAGGCATGGGAAAGGAGATGGAGGACTTCAGATCAGCGGTGGACAACACTTTGGCCACTTTCCGGGCGGAGGCCGAAAAAGTGAATTTTTACCTTTTATCGGCGAATGACTTGATCAAGTTTAATTACTACAACTTTCATAATTTTCAGGCCCAGTCGCGGCTCCAATCCTTTGTGGGCACTTGTCAGGATCGGATGCAGCAACAAATCGCCATCATCAACAAGCACACGGAGATGGTTCAGGAAGGCGCTCGGGCCATTGAGCACGCCGGTGGTGAACAGAGGACAACGACCATGGACATGCAGAACGAGCTGTCGACGGAGTTCAGCGAGTCACAGGCGGCAACGGAGCAATTTTTGCACCAGGACTACAGGCGATTCCAGGCCACGGGTATTATTGTTTGGGGACGCATCGAATAATCATCAGTTAATACCAAATAGAATTTTATGGAAAGTTCAATAGACCCACCCCATACCTCCAGGACAGTGTCCCACCCTACCACTCAAATGTCATCCTCGATTACTCCCATTAACTCAATTGAAAGGAAGTTTAGTTGTCCCCCTGATACCTTAGACCTTGCCCCTTCATTTCATCACCAAGTTATTTTTCTCTGAAATTTTCTTTCGGGGTTATTGCCTCACTGAATTTCTCGAGGTCGAGTATTTGATTGGGCCATACCCTATCCCAAAAATGGGCACAGATTTTTTGAAAACGGCATTGGTAAATTCTCATCTCATTGGATAAAGATAGTTGAGACCCTGGGGGAATGCTTTATTGAATGGTTTCATTGATTGCACTTTGTTTTGATTTTTAATGATTTTTTTTTGTTGATAAAAAATTGTTTAAAAAAACGAACTTTTTTATGCCCGCACCTGGTAATAAAGGACAATTTTTGGTAAAATCTTATTTTTCAAGATTATGAAATGAAAGACCTTTAAAAATTGAAAAGGCATGAAAATTTTAAATTTTCCTTCGAGTGGAATTGAATACCACCCACAACCTATGTCGGATTCTGTCCTTCGGAAAATTCGATTTTCTCCATTTTTCATTTTTTTTAGTTCTTACCCTTATTAACAGCCTTTCTGAGTGGAGAAAATTATTGGAATTTTATGGACTTAAACTACCAGAAATAAAACCAATTTGTTCAGGGACCACGCCTGAACGGCGTCAGACGAACAGTTTCCTGGACGATCTGGTGGACCTGCCGCCTTCCCAAGAGCTCCTCCACTCTCAGCGGCAGCTGATGACTCCCCGTCGGACCGACTTCTTCCGCACCCGGGACTCCATCCTGGACTCCTCCGACTTTGGCGCTGCTCTGCTGTCCCCGGCCACAGTGAAGCGGAATCTGCTGAAGGGCCCCATGAACAGCGTCAACGGGAATGCGGTGGCGGCGGATGCGGTCAAGTTGGAGGCGGTGGAGGAGGATGATGGCCGCAACGGCACCGCATCGACGGCACGTAGCGGCAAGAACAGCGGCAAATGAGAGGGATGAAAGTCGCATGGTGGAGATAGGACTAATTAGACAGATCGTTCGTGCCAGGATCCTCACGATTTTATTTATTATTGTGATTTTTTGAATTATGACCCAAATTGATTGAGTATTTTGTGTGTATTCATTATTTTCATTATTATTTTTTGTTGTCCAATAAATGACCAAATTCATGAATTAATGGTGAATGGAAAAACAATTTGCAAATTTATTGCATTTTTTATATTTGTTTTATGTAAAAATTGAGCTCTGAATTTATCTATATTACGGTTGGAGACCAAATGGCCCTGTGGCATTTTGGGTCCGTTCAGAAAAAAAATTGGTTTCTCTGTGTTCTCTCACACACAGTCAATCACACCCAGGGCAAATTGGATCCCCGATAAAAATGAGTCCTCATTGTCAGCAGAACAGAGATTGAGTCTCCCATCAAAGAAAATATTCATTGATGAGTCAACCTAATCCTTAATCTATAACCAAGGTGGAACTCCACCCTAGAAAACCGAAAAATCCAAAATTTTCATGAATCAAGAGGAAAAAGTCGAAAAATGGGGAAAATCCAATTGGGACCACCGAAATACAGATGTTTTTGGCCAAATTCACCGTTTTTGCCCCCTCGAATTCATCCTCCACTTGCATTTTTCTGAAAAATTTTATTATAAAATCCGAGTGACACTATAAAAGATTCGATTTTCAGAAAATACACAAATTCGTTGACGATGCAAAGACTTTTTGGCTCTTCCAAACCGAAGGCCCCGCCACCCAATCTGTCCGATGCCATCACCACAATTGATGCCCGGGGGGAGAATGTGGACAAGAAAATTGCAAAATTGGACGGGGAACTGGTCAAACTGCGTGACCAGATGAAGAAAATGCGCGAGGGGCCGGCAAAAAATATGGTCAAGCAGAAGGCACTCAGGTACGAAAAAACCGAAACTTTTAGGAG
>LDKF01000427.1:39949-71454 GCA_001026735.1 Rotylenchulus reniformis
CAAATTTACGAGGGGAAAAATCTCAAGAGGCTGGCTTATCGCGATTTTGTGATCAAAAAACTCATAAAATGATGAGCACCGGGTCACTCTATAAAATCTACATTCTTTCTTCCACTGATCAGTTGGCCAATTGGTTGGGAATTGGGTGAAGAAGACGAAAAGTTGAGAGGGGGGAGGAGGAGTAGTATCCAAGTATCGGGAGAGGGGGGATTGATCGGCAGATTAGATGAGTGAGGGACAGCGGGAATAAATGCTTCTTCATCCTCCCCCCTCCCCCACTCATCTGGAAGCTTTGAAAGCTTCCGATCGAAGAGACTCCGAAAGTAATTCTCATCAGTCTCGAGTTCTTCACAAGTCATTTTCGTCTTTCAAGAAGATAAACCCGAATCATTCTGATCAGATCCAAAACATTGATCAGTCTTGGCTTATTGGTGGTAGAAAGAGGAAAAAATCATTGAGGTTAAAGGAAGAGTTGAAAGGATTAATTGAAGGAATTTGAAGGAGATGAACAAAAAAAACAAAGACAATGGGGAAAGTGTGAAACACAATGTGAACTCAGTCAGAGCAATAATTTGTCTTGGACGGGATGAAAGGGATGTATGTTCGTCGTCACTTGGGGGGGGGGGAGAGGTGTCGTCCTCCCTCACTCCCCCTTCCTCTCCCTTACCTGATTAAAAGGACGACGGGGGAAGGGGAAGTCAGTCATCAGCAGCAGACAAGGGAGGGAAGAAGGGCATGAAGCCGGGGAAGGGGAAGGGGGTGAAGCGGATGCGAAGGACAAAACTCTTCCTGGGCACACACACACACACGTCCGAGAACAACTGTGTGCGAGAATTGAGTGGGAATAGGCGAGAATCGATTCTTTCTTCAGTTGCCAGGAAGAAGAAGAAGAAGAAGAAGAAGAAGAAGAAGAAGAAGAAGCACCCCCTCCCCCCCCCCCCCCCCACCCAAAGTCTCGATGGGCATTTCTTTTCCCTCCGGGGCCATCTTCCTCCCCGAAGGACATTGAGGGAGGGTGGCAGAAGGGCAGGGGAGTGGCCGACGGACGAAGGGGAAGAGGAGGGGGAAGAGCAGAGAAGAGTCAGTCATCCATCCATCCATCTGACACCCCTCCCCCAAGCATCCATCTATCCACCAACCACTCAATTTTGTTCATCTTGCGGAGGACGGAAGAAAGGAAGGGATGGATGAGAAGAAGGACGAAGGGAGGATTCGGAAGAGGAGGAGGAGAAGAAAGAGATGGTCCGTCCCCGGAAATTCCTCATTTGGAGGGCGAGGGACATTGGCACTTCACGGAGGGGCAGAAAGGGTACTCGTCGGGGACACCCGCCTCCATCACCCACCCCCGCAAAGACACGACACAAAATATCAAATATGCACACAGACAAGCATAGAATAGCATCCAATTGGGTTGGCCAACCCTTTGTGGAAAAGAAAAAGGAAAAGGAGGAAATTTGCTGAAAACGCAAAAAAATACTCCTCCGAACGGCGAATGATCAGCAGAATGAGTGAAGGACCGATTTTAATGGACAAATATTGGCCAAATAAAAACAAATCTTAAATAAGTTGGGATCGCAAGTTTTATTCGATTCAAGAAAGGAAATGCCATGCCAAAATGCATTTTATAGGGAGAACATAAGAACTTTGACGAATAGTGGAGAACACAAATATGGATTCAATGTAGAGGTGAGCAAAAACACAATTTCCGCGGGAATTTCACACATCTTGTTTACTTTTATTTTTTGTACTGTTTGTCTGCATTAATATTATTTCATTTTCTTTGTTTGTCTGTCGTTCTCTTCGCTTCACTTCGTGGACTAGCTGCCACTCTGCTTGTTTACGTCTTTCCCTCCCAATCGTCTCTTCAGGCCTCTCTTCCTCTCATTTTTGTTCCTTGGTATTGTACTAGAGACACATCAATTGTGCTTCTGCTCACCCCTAATTCAATGTTTGATGCAAACATTGCGAAATATGAAATTATGCAACAAAAGGGTCACTCTCACTCATTGGGTATTCCGAATCCGAGTACTGATACCGTACCCATTTGCCATTCCTGATCAGCCGATCACTTCAACTTTGCCGACTGTTGCTGCTGGCTACTGCTCCCACTTTGGTTGATGGAATTGTCAAAAGTTTGGCTCTTAAAGAACAAAGAATAATTTTGAGTTAAAAATGAGAAAAATCAGCAGGGAATTGAGGGAAACAGCCCAGATCATAGCAGATGATCAAAGGCCCCGGAACTGACCAGCAGGGAAGGAATATTCCGGCAGTTGGCACAAAAACATGGAGGAGTGTCGGGCATCGGCGGCATTTTGGGCATGCGCGGGAAGGGGGGCTGGGGGAACTGGGGCACTTGCCAGGGTCCGCCGTCACTCTTCTGATCCATTGGCATCATCTGGGGCGGCTGCATCATCCGTTTCATTTCCTAAATTCAATTTGGACATTCGTCGGATTTGGGCCAATCTCGGACCTCGTCCATTTCTTTGCGGAATTGGTCTTGATTGCGACGTTGGGTGGCCAAATACTCCTTCACCTTCGCCTCATCCTCCGCTGTCGCCTTGCGGGTCCTCCCGTTCTCCGTGACCATTCCATTCTGAATTTAAAATTTCGGATCTAATTGGACACTCATTTTGGTCCAAATTGTCTTGGACAATATATTTGTCTTTTCCCTTCCCCTTCCCACCCATTTTCTCCTCCGTTTTCAACTCACATGATAAACACATCCGTTGTTGTTCAGAAAGGTGTCTTGGTAACTGGTGGACACCACGGATGTGTTAGTGTCGGCGGCCGATGGCGGCTGTTGCTGTTGTCCTTGTCCTCCTCCTGTTCCAGATGGTGCGGATCCGGCTTCGGCTCCTTGCAAGGGTGCATTCACCGCGGTGGTTGGCTCAACGGGTGTGCCAGCCGAATGAGAAGTGAAGATGGCCAAGAGAAGCAAAGAATGACAAAGCATTATCTGAAGAAGGGTTGGATCTGAAGGGCAAGAGTGGCAAGAAATCGAGTTGGCATGATGGAATGATGGCCATGGACAGTGACACATTCATCCGGATGCAAATCTCAGAGAATCCCAAAGTTTGCCAAAAATGCATAAAGGGGGAACGGCATCCCAAAAAGAAAGGGAAACATTGTGGGGATCATCTTCCCACATAAGTGGCGAAATGGTGCAATGTTTTCTCGAATTTGAAGGCATCATTCATTCGCATGATTACCTAACTTCAACCACAATGGGACACTTTCAATACAATTTTTAGGGGCAAGAACACTCAAACTTTGATGGTAAACATTCGCAAAAATTAGCTGGAATCAAAGGAGAAGGAAAGTGGTAGTGGGGAAATGATCAATTTAATGTTTTGGAAATGGAAGGTAAAGGGCGGGAGAATGCGATTAAAGGACCCAATCAACGGAATTTTGAGTAGTTAAGATGAACTTTTGTGTTTTCTGAAGAGTGAACGGAGAGAGAGATACATCACCATCACCATTCACGGCGGGGGTGAGGAAAAGAAAGAGTTATGATTGTTGCAGGCCTTTCCCTATGTTTTTTTCTCAAATTTTAAACATTTTTCTTCGCCAAAATGTTCGTCGAATTGTTCAAATTCACTTTTTGCAAGGAAATTCCCTTCAAACCTGTTTAAAGCTGTGTTTATTGATTCCAGCTGTGGGGGGGGGGGGGGGGGGGGNCCCCCCCCCCCCCCCCCCCCGATCCGCCGATTGATTCTTTCGTCAATAATAATCCGCTTTTTTGCTTCCCCAGAATATGAATTGGCTTTCATCTTTTCCTTCCCTCCTCCTCTATATTCTTTGCACAATACTTACTTTTGTGTTTACCGAACAGTACAAAAATGGAATGCGATGACTGATGATGATTGATGAAGATGATTCTGGTGTTTTGGAGATGATTGTTGCTATTGCAAGTTGGAAGGATGTTGGGCTTTTTCCTTTTAAGAGAGTACTGTAATATAATACTGTATGTATATGAGCATGGATGTCAAAGGATGGAAAAGGCAATTAAAACTTTATTTGTTTGTTTGCACAACGGTTCTGCTGACTGTGACATCCGCCGGACTTCGTTTTGAAAATGACGAAGGGAACCCCAGAAAAAATGGGCGAATGTTCTGTGTCTGATGACTGACTGAGTGAATGCTGCCAACCGGAATCGGCGGATGATCCCGGGGGTCCCCGTGCAGTTTGAAAGTCACTTTTATTGAACAATGTAATGGAAAATGTAAAGGAAGAACAAAGTACAATTGGTGAGGGGAGGGAGATGGGTGAATTGTAAATTGTTGGGGTATGACAGAAGGGGATGTGCCATGTGCGTTCATCGGTCACAGTTCAAGCATTCTCATGTACAGTATATTCATTGGTTCCATCTTGGTTCATATTCATACATCTCTGCTTCTCTACCGGCTCTCCTCGCTGCTCCTGCTCTCTCCGCTCTTGTCCTGCCCTTCCAACTTTGCCTCCAACTTCTTCGACCTGCACCTGGACCTGCAAAAGCATGGCGCCTGTGGCAGGCGCAAAGGCGCCTCGGAACCCTGGGGGCCGCCGAAAAGGAACGGCGCCGAGAACATTTGTTGCATTCGGTCCTCGAACTCCTTCCAGTACCGTTGCTTGCCCTGCTCGTACTCCTTCAACTTGGCCAGCTCAGTGCGGGTCATCTTCCGGGTGCGCCCATTTTCGGTTATTTTGCCATTCTGAAACTTCCAATTTGTCCATGTTTAAAGCTCTCAGAACCTATTTTTTATCCCGATTATGCTTCTCAATTGTCCCATTTGAACCGTGACCAATTGGTCCAAAATTGGGCCATTTTATTCCCAATTGTGTCAAATCCACTGCTCGGAACCTAATAAGCTAATAACTCTGACTGACCTGGTAGAAGCACCCGGTGCCGGACACATTCCCGTTGTTCACATTCACAGCACCATCCGCAACAATGATTTCCCCTTGTCTGGATGAGGAGGAGGATGATGAGGAAGAAGTGATGCTGGCAAAAATGGTTCGTTGTGCTTCGTTGCTGCGATGCGTTGTGCTGGTTCTTGCGTTATGTTTTGTTGTTTTGTTGGTGTGTTCTGTTTGGTTTGTTGTTGCGTTATGTTTTGTTGGTTTGTTGGTGTGTTCTGTTTGGTTTGTTGTTGCGTTATGTTTTGTTGGTTTGTTGGTGTGTTCTGTTTGGTTTGTTGTTGCGTTATGTTTTGTTGGTTTGTTGGTGTGTTCTGTTTCGTTTGTTGTTGCTTTGTGTTTTGATGGTTTGTTGGTGTGTTTTGTTGTGTTTGTTGTTGCGTTGTGTTGCGGCGGATGTTTGGTGCCAGCAGCTGGAATGATGCCCGAAGCGAGGATGGCAATTGAGAGGAGGCAGAGGAAGTGCAGGATTGGCAAGATTGGGGCCATGGTGGGCATGGGCTGGGCAAAAATCACAAATCGGTAATAAATAATGATTGATTGATCGAATCAAAGAAGTCGCAATGGGCGGCGGAAATCGATCAGAGTCCGATTGGGACGAAGAAAGTTTAAAACAGCAAATGCATTTAACGAGAGAAAATTGACCAAATATGTACAAACCAAACAAACCGTACAATCAACAACAATTACTAATGATGGAATAAAACATAGGGAAGAACAATTCAATGGGATCAGGATGACTACTAATCAGTCATCATCGGAATTGGAGATCGAGAGGGTCCAATCGAAAATGTTAATTTGCGATTTTGTTGATGATCATTTCCCTGCTGGTCCTTCAGAACTGCCGATCTCCGATCATTATTCCTCCGATCGTGCCTTCTTCGCCTTCCTCCTCCTCCTCCTCCTCCCCTGCTTTTGCCTTCTTCGACTTGCATCCTGACTTGCAAAAGCACGGTGCTTTGGGCAAACGCAGTGCTGGCACTGCACTTTGGTCGGCGCCGAACAGGAATTTCTCCGCGAACATTTGCTGCACCTTTCGGTTGAACTCCGCCGTGCTCCTCTGCACTTCCAGCTGGTACTGCTTGAACTGCTCCTGCTCCGCATTGTTCATCTTCCGCTCTCGTCCATGTTCCGTTACCATTCCATTCTGTAATTATGTTGAAAATACGGAATGAATCCCGGGATTGTGTGATTTCGTACGTGATAATGACATGAATTCCAGTGCAAATCACTGTTGTCCATGCTCGTGGATCCATCGGCAACAAAAATGTCATTTGGCATCACTTTTTGTGTTGGATTTGGATGAGCGACCAAAGCAATTGGGCCAAGCCCAAGGGCAAGCAAAAGGGGCAAAAGTGCATGGACCATTTTATGGTTTTTGGAACTGATAAATATAAGCAAATGATGATGATCCCCTGTCTGTCGAATATCCCCTTTATATGCGCATATGTACCGGTGACTCAACTCCAACCATCTTATTAGTAAAATTAATTGGATCTTCGCCAGACAAACAACAAAAGTGCGGACGGTCACCCGACTGTTCCCTTAATTCATTGTCAAAAATTGCCAAAGTTTGGTTTGAATTACTAACCTGTAACGATCGGAAATTAAGATCATTGTTTTTATCCTTCTCTTCCTTCCCCCTCCCCCAATTTAATTTAACTCAAAAGGTGACTAAATAGGATGTTGATCAAATTTATGCAGAACGAGTACAAGGAATAATTGGCGAAATGGTTACTGTATCCGAAAGTACTTTTAAAGCTGATTGGTGGAATAATTATCAGGGATTGTACGATGAATGATCGATCCGACCACTCGGCCTCACTGTTGCTGCTCCTGTTGCTGCTGGTCATTGCCAGCCATCCCTCCTCCTCCTCCGTTTGTTGGTTCCGTTGGTTGATTTCCGACACGAAGACAGGGAGGATCCGGCAGTCGTAAATCTGGCATGTTGAGTCCCTGCGGTAGGGAATGAAAATTCATTTTTCCAAATGCATTTTTGCGGGATCAAAAGTGACAAATGGGCAAGTGTTCCCTCGCATACCCCGAACGGCGAGAACATGCTGCGCATCATCTTCCGGTGGAAGTCGGCCGTGGCCCGGTTCAGCGCGGCATCGAACTGCTCCAGCTGGGCCTGCTCCGCCTGTGTGATCCTCCGGCTTTGTCCCGATCCGTCGGTGAGCACCCCGTCCTGCACTCATCAATGGGAAGGAAGATGTCCCCGGCGGGAATGGGACAGTTTACCGCGGCCGGTTTGACGCACACTCAAAACGACGTACTAGGGCCAGTTTTTAACGCTGAATCCGAATCTGACGTCCATTTTGAGGTCCTGCGTCATCCGACGCACTTTTTTGACGTCAAAAAAATTTTTTTCCAAAATTAAATTTTATGCATAAAAATCAGTGAAAAAACAATAAAATTAATGTTCACATGGGTAAAACAAAGAACTGCACGAAAAATTGTCAGTGATTATATGACCCGGCTATATCCCACAATGCGTGGGGGGACTTAGGCAACCATACGGTTCAATAGGTGCGGGCTGAAAGATGATTAATTTTTAATTAATAATCTTAATGTTGGGCTCGCCGAAGGCGAGCCCAACAATAAAATTTCTAATTAAAAATTAATCATCTTTCAGCACTCACCTATTGAACCGTCTAGCTATCAAGTACTATGAGCCGGTTGAATACATGCATAAAATTTAATTTTGGAAAAAAAATTTTTTGACGTCAAAAAAGTGCGTCGGATGACGCAGGACCTCAAAATGGACGTCAGATTCGGATTCAGCGTTAAAAACTGGCCCTAGGACGTCGTTTTGAGTGTGCGGCAAACCGGCCCGCGGTAAAACGGCCGCGGCAAAACGGCCGCGGCAAACTGACCCCAACTCGTCCCCGGCGGATGTTAAACAATTACCAAAATACAGCCCAATTCCATGGAATGTCCCAAAGAAAACTATTGGCCGTAAATACTTACACCATCCCCTCCCCCCACTGCATCTCCGAATCTACTTATGCATGATATTTGCCTAGACGGCATGGATAAGCTGTATATTTGCAGAAAATCCATTCAAAAAATGCAAAAAAGGTATGTATTAAAAATTACAAAGGCTTCGAGCAGTCTGGGTTCCTCCTCCTGTTACCCCTAGCTCATCGGTGTCCCCCTTCCCCTTACATTCACTTGATAATGACATCCGTTGGTCGAGAATTGACTCTGCCAATGGCTGTCTGGTGCCAATGGCATCCCATCCACGACTTGGTGACTGGTGATAAGGACGAGAAATGACAGCCAAAGAAGCGGAATTACAAAATGGAAAGGGCGGAACATTCTCATCAATGCGAATTATTTGAAGTTAATTCCGCAAAAAGTGGAAGATCCGGTATTTATGCTGGGATGGTGGATATTTTAGGGCGAAGAATTTCGATTATCAAAAAAACGAGCGATTAAACAAAATGGATGAGTTGAGAACAAATCCATCAAAAAATAACATCACTGACTTGTGAGCTGCTTTTGTGGAATCAATAGAGCAAACAAAAATTATGAAAGAAGGTACATACTCGGGAATTGTGCGTTACGATGATTAAAAGCATACTTATTACAACCAGCAGAGAGAATTGTTTAAAAATCACTCAATGAAATTAGAATCCAAAGTATACGATTTTTCCATTAAGGCATTTATTATAATAACATGGGAGCATTTTGCGCACATCTACAATTTGGATAAACAGGATTTTGGCAATTTGCATATTAATAATTTGTATACCAGTAAATCTTCAATAGATGTCATTGGGGAACAGTCAACCAAAATATTTAACTGGGCGATAGATCACAAAACATGCTCTTCAATGTACAAAGAATACGAAGGCTTATTTTTGGTGTATTTTTTCATTCAGAAAGAGAAATGATAAGAGGATATTTACCCGTTATAAGAGAACAAATAGAGTATTGGAAGAATGCATGTCTGTAAAAATATAAAAAGGCTGGTAGTGAAGGTAAGGTACAATGCAATTGAGTCAATGTTCAATGCCACCTTCCATATTCGAATTGATCCAATAAACCGTATGATGTCAGTAGATACGTTCATAGAATAGCAGGTAAGCCTGTAAGTTTTACAACCATAACTGTTAACAAAGGATTACTTATTTATTAGGTGGGGGATAAATTTATATTTCTATTGTATAGATGGACTTCCATTACAGATGATATTTTTTTCATTTTAATCAATTAAATGTATATTTGGTGAAGATTTATTTCAAATTACCTGTGCTGCCAATACTCGTTCTTCCGTTACCCGTGTCACATTCGAATCGGAGCAATAAAACCATTGCGACTGGGTCGAAAAAGCAGAATCAAATTCCAGAGTCTTCTCTTCCATTGCCTTTTGAAATTAATTTTAAAATAATATTAAAATCACGAGTTATTACAATCGAATGACAGCAACCATTGGTGCCGCCGTTTTCAATTGACATTTGTTGCAACTTTTTCGAAAGTTGGTCAGCTTGATCATCCGAGGATAAAAATGATGATTTTTTGGCATCTCGACCAACCTTAAAAGAATAAGAATTAGAAACAATTTAACATAAAGTAATGACCAGTTCTAAGAGTCTGTTCAATTTTTCCTCATCAGTGTTGGTGCGCTGTTGTCGCCGTACAAAAGCTACATAATGACCCCCGTTAAGTCCGCCAGAATGTGAAACAATGCCATAGAGTTGGTAAAGTATGCTGGACTGTCCATGTTGAATACGCTTAAAGATCTCTTTTAAACTTTGAACACAAAAAAAGACTAACGTTCACATGTTCACTGCAAAAGGGTGCCAAATCCAGCGTCAAGGGAAAATCCACATGAGCATTGAATTTCCGCATTGCACGACTATTGGTCTGAAATTTTGGGAAGTGTCAGGCTTGATCAGAACATCCCGACCAAAATTAGGGATGATCTGGTATATTCCAGTTTTAACAATGAAATTTCCTATAAATACTGACCTGTTCAAATCGCTTCAGATGTAGGGTGAGTATCAATGGCGGTGTCCAAATGAGATACCGTTTAAAGGCATCGGCGGCAGATGGTGGCTAGAAATTATTTATTTTAAACTAAAGTTAATCCTAAAAATTACTTTTTGTCCTGCTTTCTTAGCCTGTTTCCGGCAATCCTCACAACGATATGAATGTGTTTGACTAAAAAGTGTCTCGGTAGCCGTAAATGCGTTAAGTGCTTGATGAATAGAGAGTTGGCCATAACTCCTTTCTTGGCTGTTTTTCTCGTGTCCATCAATTTTTCCCAAATACGATTCGGCCAAAGTACGAGTTTGAGTCAATTGGATATTACTCGATTCTCTAAAATTTTCCTCCTCTATTTTATCATTATTGATATTTTCGGATGATGATTTCAAATCCAATTCAGAGTCAATACCATTGCGTGTGCACTGAAATTTATAAATGAAAATTTTCAAAAAATTCTATTGATGTTTTCGATTATTGACCCTACCTCATCTCCATTTGCTCCTATCTTTTCATCTTCACCATTTTCCTTCTCTGCTTTCTGTTCTTCTTCCACATTGTTCTCCTCTTTCTGCATGTTATCTTCTTCTTCCCCCTTCTCTTCCGTTTCTTCCTTTTCCTCTAATCCTTCTTCACCATTTTCCCTATCCTTTGCTTGCTTTTTCTGTTGTCGTTGTTTCTGTTGTTCTCTTCTTGCCTTTCCTTTCCCTTTCAATGGACATTTCTCCTCATTTTTGGATTTTGTCATCTCTGGCTGAATTGGATTAAAATATGGTGAAGATATCGATTTAAGTGGAAGTGAAAGGTCAAAAAAAGGCTCCAATGAAACAGAGAAATTTCCACAACGAGAGCATGCGATCGTTTGCTGCAATATACCGCCGTAATAATCATCCAGCTTTGGGCGAGCTGGACCCTCAATAAGGGCTAAAATATGTTATTAAATCATGATTGATAATTAACAAAGGATTAATACCGATTCTCTCTAGTTTTTTCAGTCATATTAATTTTTTGGTGTTAAGGAGCGTACAAAGGCAACCCGGCCCCTCCGAAACGCCAGATGAAAATTATTTTTCAAAGAAAAAGAGTTGATCAATTTTAAAATGCAGAGTTTTTCAAAATTTCCTTATCAATTTGAGAAAACATATCAATAAAAAGTGGTCCCCCGAAAAAATTTTAAACGAGCGAGTTATCGAATAAACAATAAATTTACCTTGGCATATTAAGTGATTATGATTTGATACTGCTCCTTGCTGCTGCCCTTTATTGTCTACTTTGTCGTATGTGATTTCATTAATCATCGACTCTGTATTATTCGAATGGATTTTCATTTTATTTGTTGATGTCTTTTTGTTGTCAAATTCCGTGGTATTTAAATGTAATTTAAAGGCATTTTTGAACCGTTCTATTTCTTCCTGTCTCAGAATATCCATGAGATAACGAAGCAGCTCGTGCGCATCTTGTTGATGCCCGATAGGGACCGCCGGGAAAAATTTTATGAAGTTTTAACGAATTTTCTTAAGGAAATTGATCAATTTTTGCCTTTTACGAAAAAAATTCGAAGTTTTTCAAAAAAAATTTTAACAGGGGGGACCCTTTTCATTTTTTTGGATTTAAGAATTTCAGGGGGGCTTCAGCCCCCTTAGCCCCCCTCCTTCGTTATGTCCCTGTCATGAATCATATTCTTTTAACAATTTATATATTTTCTAAATTGATGTTAGAAAGCTTGTAGTCTTTCAAATAGTTTTATTTTTTTAAATTATTCTTTAAGTATTAAAACCAATTTTATAATTTTAAAAATACCGTCTGCTTATTTGTTCAAACAGTGTGCGTATTGAGCGTGTAATCGGAGAAGACTCTAATCTTTCATAATCTTCAATAAATTTAGTAAGCATCCAAAAAATCGATGTTTCTTTGGGTTGTCCTAAATTGAGCACGATCTGTGGTACCTGTTGCGGTTAAATAATTGGATATTTAATATAGTATAATATCTCGATTAAGTGAAAATTGAAACCAAGTCTTAATCCCAATCTAACTTATTGTTAGGAAAAAATGCCGCTACCCCTAAACGAGCTCGACCCTTTCGGGGGGGGGGGGCTATGTAGAAAATTTTTTCAAGCTAATTTTTAGGGGTGCATTTTTTAAGAAGTTGAAAAAAATTGATTTTTTAATCTACGGGAAAATTTTTCATTGTATTAGGGGTGCCGGCGGTCCCGATAGGCGCCAGCGGAGAAAAAATTTTACAAAATCAACAGGGGGGACCTTTATGAAAATTTTTTGATCTAGTACTTCGGAAGGGGGGCTTCAGCCTCCCCCCCCTTAGCCTCCCCCTCGTTACGGGCCTGCCCCTAAAGTCTAATGGATAAAAATAAAAAGTTGAATAAAACAAAAATGGACAATCCCAATTCTCTGCCTTAGATCCCCTGAAGAAAAGTGACCGATTTCCTTTAAAAATTTTCTCCGGCGTCGGAGACCCCACCCCTGAAAATTTTTTCTCGCTAATTGTAAGGGCCTGTCAATATCATCCAGTCTAGTTTACTTTCAAACCTGTATTTCGACATCATCTAATCGCGTTATATATGTGTTTTGAATGGAAAAAACCTTAGGGTTACAAACATCGTCGATATAATGATATTTCATTAAATACAAATTGGAGAGAATGCATTGCATGGTTGAATTGAAAAAACATGTATTTCCCAGGTTAGCAAGACCCTGAAATTCTCCAATATACATTAATCAGAATTTTTAAGAACCTTTGGATTTTTCACAGATTCCGTTTTAAACGATGTTAAGACCGTTTTGGTTTTCTTTTCTTCTGTTTTCGGCGCTGGCTCTGGAATCGGTGATGTCGGGCTCTGGCCATTTTCCTTTTTTGTTGAAGGGAATTTTGCCTTTTGCTGTTGTTGTTGGTTAGCTCGTTCCTTTCTCAATCTCAGCTTTCTGCTCTCTTTCTTGCCACTGCCATTCTTGCCCTTGCTTTTAGGGCTTTCACGTTGTTTGTGAGCCATTAATTTTTTGTTGATATTTCATACAAGTTTAGAATTTTTGGTAATCTTTCTGCAATTATAAAAAATCATCATGAGATGTTTAAAGATTAATTAAAATATGCATCGTTCGATTGTTTTAGTCCTTTTCGCGTCATAAAATTATGGATCTTTCTCGAGCATTTCAACTGTAATGATAATAGGTCCAAAAAGCAAAAATGTAAAGCAGATGTAGGAGTATCTTTTCACAAGTTTTTGGTTTTTTTGAATCATTCATTCGTGAAGTTATGTTTGCGTGAATACCAAAACAAAAGCGAACTTAATTATGAAACGACCTGGTATAAGCGAACTCTAAATTTGGTGAGGGATGGTTGGGAAAAAGGGCTTGTTGCAACTAACGTCGAATATTTTTATGAGTTCAATATAAGTTGAGATATTATTCTTATTGTTTCGATCATTGCGGTGCGAGTTTTTCGGCAATCGTTACCAATTGTCCTTACCAAGATATTTTCAGAGAAATTAAATTTGAAATAAGTGTAAAAAGATCCAATTTTATTCGATTCAAAGCTAAAAAATAGAATTTTAGTCTATTGAAAAAGTCTATTGAAAAATCTTGGTAATCTTGGTAAGGGATGTCAGAAACATGTCTAATACTGTAATATATGACAAAGTGGAGTTCAGATTCATATTCAACTCCCAAAATGGATGTGTTCAAAGTAAAATAGAATTTTTATTTTAGGGACACCAATTGGTAACCATTGCCAGTTTTTCACTTTAAAAAGGTACTTGGATTTGGATTTAAAAATCCTACGAACGATGTGCGGTGAGGGTCGTTTGAGTCCCTACGTTTGAGTCCCCAGGTTGGAAAAATGCTTGTAACTCGGCTCAAACTCAACCTAGAGAAACGAGCTTGACGTCAAAAGATAGGCCTGAATGTCTGCTATAAAAACACAAAAGAGATCATCCGGATTGGCCAAGTAGAAAAAAGTTATGGCCACATTTTTGGCCAAAATCACGATTGCGCGTCTTAACTTGGCCATAACTTTTTTTCTACTTGGCCAATCCGGATGATCTCTTTTGTGTTTTTATAGCAGACATTCAGGCCTATCTTTTAACACCAAGCTCGTTTCTCTAGGTTGAGTTTGAGCCGAGTTACAAGTATTTTTCCAACCTGGGGACTCAAACGTAGGTACTCAAACAACCGAGTCCGTACGACGTGTGCATCAAAACGGAAAATACGTATGCTCTTTTTCTTTTTTTTCTTTTTTTCTAATTTTCCTTTACAACAATTTACATTTTTACTATACAACTTTATATTTTACAATACAACTTTACATTTTAATAGATGGCTTTTACCATAATATATACAATATATCTAAATTAAAATATACACACTACCTAATCGGCGTAAAAATCCATAGAAACGAAATTCTTTTTCCGCCTACCGCCTCTATGATTTTATGACGCGTAAGGGCGTAAGCATGCCATGCTAATAAATGACTGTTGATTGTAAACATTCCATGTTAAATTATTGTTGTTTGTTTCTTTTTCCTCGATTTATCCACTTTTTCTGTACTTTTGCAAGAAGGGATTCGCTTCAAAAGATCATACATAGATTCTATCGAGTGACTATTTTAATTATATATTTAAAATTAAAACTTAAATAAAATAAAAATTTAATATTATCTGTGCCCATGCCCATGTTGGTGCGCCGTGTGTACATTATTTATAGTTACTATTATTAATTTACATTATTACTATGATTTTATATAGGATAGAATTAAAATCTTTTGTCCTGAACTTAATTATAGATACATAAATCAAAGAAATAAACTTTTCCACAAATTTTAAAATTTTATCTTTAAGGTCTGTCATACATAAATTTTTATTATCTTTGAATTAAAGCATCAAAAATGGCTCCTCGTGGAAATAATATGGTTAGTATTACACTCGGAAATTCCGTAGAATCAGTACAATTTACATGTTCTAGATCCCGAATGCGCACTACCACAAACACTGGCAACGTCGCATCAAGACCTGGTTTAACCAGCCGGCACGAAAACAGCGCCGTCGTGCTGCGCGCATTGCAAAGGCGGCGAAGCTTGCACCGCGTCCCGCTGGTGGCCTGCTCCGTCCCATTGTTCGTTGTCCAAGTATTCGCTACAACAAGAAGACCCGACTGGGACGTGGTTTCACTCTGGAGGAACTGAAGGGTGCTGGTCTGTCCAAGTATGAAGCAAAATCTCTGGGCATTGCCGTTGATTACCGACGCGTCAATCGTTCTGTAGAATCTCTTGAGGTTAATTTTCACTTCAATTAGTAATTAAATTGTATGAATTAACATTTAGCAAAATGTTGGCCGTCTGAAGGAGTACCGATCTCGTCTGATCATCTTCCCGAAGAAATTAAGCAAGCCGAAGAAGGGTGATAGCAGTGTATGTCATTTAATTTTAAATTCTTATTAGATCTTTCATCCTTTGCTATTACTTCCATATTATTTTAATTTCTATCCTAAAAATCGATAATTTCTAAAAATAAAAATCTTTGTCCTCATCTTCCGCAAAATTTACTCTTTCTCAAACCCAAAATTATTTATTTTCAGCCCGAGGAGTTGAAGCTCGCCGCACAAGTCCGTGGTCCAGTTGTGATGCCACTGGAGGAGAAGAAGCGTCGTCTGAAGGCTCAACCGATCAGTGAGGAGCTGCGCAAGTTCCCTGTCTATTGTCACTTGCGCCGTATCCGGACTGACAAACGGCTGAAGGGTAAACGAGACAAGAAGGCCAGGGAGGCGGCTGAGGAAGGGCTCGGAAAGGCCCGATGATTGAGTGGTTGATGGAAATATCAAAAAGCGTATTGGATCTGTTTATTCCGATCATTGTTGTTGTTAAACGATCGATTTATTGATTTACAACGGAATAAATTTGTTATTTTGATTCCCTTGGATTTCTTTTCGTTTATTCGATGAATTTATTTTTTACATTAATAACAATGGAATATTTTCTGTTAGTTTTGAAGATAAAAAATGCCGTTGGCGCAAGATTTGCTCTTTCCCGATGCGACAAAGGAGAAACAAAAGCATAAATTGAAGCGATTGGTTCAACATCCCAACTCATTCGTAATTTTATTTGAAGTTGCTTATTAGTTTTAATTGCTTTTCTTGGAGTTCATGGACGTGAAGTGTCCCGGCTGTTACAAGATTACCACGGTGTTCAGCCATGCACAGAGTGTCGTTGTAAGATATTATGACCGATAAAATTCAATTCATGACTAGGGATGGGATAGTTATGCATTATAAATTGGCAAAATATGCGTATAAAATATGCTCAAAAAGGCCAAAATATGCATTAAAATTGACCAAATTTCATATAAAATATGCTTAAATTTATTTAAAAATGCAAAAATAATTATTTCTACAAAAAAACCCTGTAATTTTGACGAATAAACATTCATTTTGTCGATTTTCACTCTACAAATTTGAAAATTGTAATGAAAATGCTGAAAATTGAAAAGATAGACATGAAAATGACTAAAATCACAAAACAGGCCCGAAATGACGAAAATTTCAGATGTGCAAAAAATATGCTCAAAATGCCTAAATTTATAAAAATTATGAATTTTTGACCAAAAATCGTAAAATATGCACAAAATATGCAAATATGCTCCAAAATCGAAAAATATGCAAATTAAAAGTCACTCTAGAAGGTTCTAATCAAGTGAAAAAATTTAGAGAATATTTCGGCGTTCCGATATCAGGAAAAAATATGTATTTGCATAACTATCCCATCCCTATTTATGACACGTAACATGTTATTAAAATTTGAATAATTTCTAGTTTAAAACCAATGGTAGCATTCGGTTATCCCTCCTTGACTTTTACCATTTTTATCTTGCAGGTTTGCGTTGGATGTAGCACGGTGTTGTGCCAGCCAACCGGGGGCAAGGCTCGATTGGTGGAGGGATGTTCTTTCCGCAGAAAGCAAAACTAATGAGGAGATTAAAGATGGATATGGTCGAGCTGATAGATACCTATGATGAAAAACGATGACTAAAAATTGTTGCTTTTTATTTGTTAAATTGATGGAGAAAAAAGAAATAATACAGGGGTCACAAACGCCTAGATGGAAAAAATATGGCTGTATTTTTTTTTTAATTTTGACATTGTAAAAAATTAAGTTGAACTTTTAGTCATGAAAATACTTTTAGTCGTGAGAATTTATTCAAGCGGTCTCATTTGTCAGTCAGTAAATCCTAAAAAGTAATACTCTCATATGAATAATAAGCCGTTCTTGCGAGTTTGCCAAAGCACAAATCGTATTAAAGCTCACTTGTCAGTTTAATGCTTCTGCGTGAATAATTGGCTTTCCCGACTCACCTCCACATGTGGTTTGGCGAACATTTGGTCCTTTCCGCCATTGAAGGTCGCCCTCATCAGCCAGGGCACAAATTGCCGCCGGCCCGGCGATAACATCTCCGATGCCGACTGACTTCGGCGGGCGGCTGTCAACAACTCGCCCCCCCCCCCAACCTGCGACTGGTTGTTGAGAGGACTCTTCACAACCAAACATGACCGCGACCAACGACAACCCTGCGCTGGTTGGTATCTGGGTACGCCATCTTCGCCCGCTCATTGAGGTCCATCCGAAACCGCCGGGGGAAGACGAAAAAACGAGAAAAGACGATGCTGATGATTCAGTGCCGAGTGCAATTTTTCAACAATGATTGAATCCTTACGGCCAATTTCGATCCAAACTGTAACCAAATAATATTTTGCCTCTGATTTTATAGGAGCTTGATCAGCATAAACATTTTTGAAAAATTGAACATTTTCCTTTAAAAACTGATCATTTCCCGTGATAAAAATGTTGAATATTAGAGGCTTCCCGGAGAAATTTTTGAATTTGGACCCTTTCTTTAAAAAATTGCTCTTTTTAACCACCNTATGGCCAATTAAGCACGGCAGAAGCCGATCATCTTGAATCGTGATCAGTCCGCCAATAGCTGTTGCTGTTGGACAATGGACCATTGATTTTTGGCCATTTGTATTGTTCTCCGCACATTTCACACCTTTAAAAATGCCAAAAAGTTATTTTATTAAGGAGAGATTCGGCATTTCGGGGCGACCGGAGTGGACCATTCCGTTGATGGGTTTTTTGCGCATTCATTACCCGGCCGGTGGACGACGAGGAGTTGTTAACAGTTCATGAGAAATCGAAACAAAAACAGTGATTAATGGCCCAAATGGTGAGAGTGAAAGGTGAATGAATGAATGAATAATGTTGATGTTGAAGGACATGGACAGTGAGGAGGGGTAGGGGGACCAGCAGCAGATGGTGGTGGGCAGATTCAGAGTTGAAGAAGAAGTGTGTTGGCGCCAATTTGTGGCGATTTGAAATTACTCTAATAAGTGCAATTTTTGGTTTTATTTGAGGGCCTTTTTGCCGGATTTTGGGGGCTTCAATGGTAAGGTTTGGGGGGGGGGTGGATATTTCGCTGTCCTTTAATAAAACCCATAAATCCCATTCTTTGCCCCCTCCCTTTTCCCATACTCTCTCCAATGTCCTAAAAAGTGTTATTTATTATTGGGACCCAGATAACGGATGAAAGGGATGGATGATGGACCATCCCCCCCTCCACCCTCCCCAGAACCCTTTGTTCGCCTCTTCCCGCTCTTCAATGGGCTTTGGGGGTTGGATTATTCCGAAAATATGGAAAATGGAAATGGAGATGATGAAGATGGCGGGGAAAGTGGCGGATGGATCGGCCAGACACATGTGGGCCCAACTCCGCCGAGGGGCATGAATGGGCAAAATGAAGGATTAACTTGGCAGATTGGGGATTTGTCGAAAAGGTTTTTCAGCCACAAAGGACCCAGAGACATGGAGGAGAGGGATCAATTGCTTATGGTTATGGGTGCTGTTTAATTTCCATTTGAGGTGAAATTATCGATACTCGATTACCATAACCTGGGAATACATTCAAAAAAATGATCAAAATCCACCATCAAAATTGAAATGCCTAAAATCCATTCCGTGTTTCTGTTGATGTCCATGTGAGAAGGTTTAGTGTTCCAAACTCCGCTTCCCTCAAACTTCATTTCTTCCTTATTGCACCTTTGACCATCCAATCCAATACATCATATCTTGTCCAAATTACAGTAATCCCTTGGCTTTCCCGGGATAAATTTGGTGAAGTTGGGAGTTTTGCCTCGATTTCCCATTGGGTACCAAAAAATAATGATGGATTTGCTGGCATTTTGTTGGGGATGAAACTCCCAAAATCCCATGGAAGCCGGGGATGATTGAGTGATTGGGGCCAAACCGCCGCCTTCGCGGCCAAATATTTTCCCTCCAATCTTCTGAGGTTCGTCACTTGTCTCCTCTCCGATTCCGGAATCATCCGAAAATTGGTGGGGGGTGGCGAGGTGATCAGCCCTTGGATCGGCCCCAAGCAATTGATCAATTGCCCCGGGATTTGGTCTCCTGCTTGGCCACCACAATTCCCGGCCAAAAAGTCCCTCTCCAACCACCACACTTTCACCCCCCCCCCCCCCCCCCCCCCCNNNGGGGGGGGCCCCTACGTTAGTCACCTTTTGGCCCTCGCAACATTCGCAAGTCCAAGGGCACAGGTGTCAGCAGGCCAACCTCACCGCGATCCCGAATCCCAACGTGATGGCCCATAAATCTTGGCTGGATGGATCCCTTTGCGGCATCCACCACCTCTCCCCACTAAAAACTACACTTCTCTTGTTGGCTTCTCTCTTCTTTCTCATACAATTGGTTCTCTTTTTTTGCCTTTTTCGCAACTTTTGATTATTCCCGGAATAGAGAAAAAAGGAAATGGAGAGACGAGAATCGGGTTGGAGGTGGCCGTGGTGTTTTACCCATCCCAAAATAATGTCCGCCCATTCATTAGGCGCGGGTTGTTAACATGTCTCCGCGACGAGACGAGATTGATATCCATCCACCAAAATGGAGATGGAGGACGATTGGGGAGGGGGAAGGAGAGGAGGGAGGGGTGAAGGACAAATCCCCAACAAATTTTGGCAAAACCCACAGAAAACCATGTAGAGAAGAGAGGACGACGATCCGCAAATTCCAAAAGAATAAAGAAGATAAAGGCACAACTCCCCATTTCATCAGTCAGGATCTCCCTCCCTCCCCCCACTTTTTTGATAATGATAATCAGCACATTTATAAAGAGGATGACGAATATTTTAGGCCTTTTGGTGCATTATGGACGAATGAATGGTCTTTAGCCCCTCCCCGACCAATGAGCACTGTTTTTGAATAAAGTCCATTCATCGTTGTGAAAAATATTTTTGGAGCAAAAAACAAACATACGCTGATGAGACGAATTTGTTTAAGTTCATTCGAGAAATTGGGCCAAAATTCCCCGGACTCCTCCAAAACATTCAGCCATTAGGCTCTTATCCGGTTAGCCCTGTGCAGTTTGCTCGGGCTGATTCTGAGGAACTTGCTCATCCTCCCCCCCCCCCTCCCCTCTCTCTCTCCCCTCCCCATGCCCACCATACATATTATCCGTGCTCATCCGACCCTCACACATTATCATGATCACAGATATTCATACATGACAGCTCCTGTCCGTGTCGAGTTTGATGAATGACGGGGTGGGGAGGAGGGGGGGAGTAGGGTGAGTGAGGAACGAGTTGCCCCTCTCCTCCCCCCTCCCCCTCCCCCAAGTCACTTCTCATCTTTGCACGACCAAAGTGGTCGGTTGTGTGGGGGTCGGACCCGTTGAACACCGCCGCCGCCGCCAACCCATCCCAACCGAAAGACCAAATGTGTCCCTCCGTCCGTCCGCCCGCCGCTTATCGTCTCCGCCGATCTTCCGCGTATGTGCGCGTTACCGCCCCGCCCCCCCAACGCCCGCAGAGGAGTTGTGTTCCCCGTTATATGCATACCATCGTCCCGCGCAAATTGAGGTACCCAACCGAGCCGATGGGGAGGGGGAGAGGGTGGATCTGCCCCAAAGGAAGAATTGTGAAGTGGTCGGAGGGCTACGGTAGTGGAGAGAGAAGGGTGGCGGCAAAGCACAGAGGGCGACGAACCGCCCAACCCCATAAATCGCCCTCCGACTGACTCAAACCCCACCCCCCTCAACCAAATATATTCCAAGGCGTTATTTTCCGGGGAACAATCCTTTCCAAAATATCATTTTTGATCAATTGGCACATTCATTTTTTAATTCATTCTTAGGATTTTCAGCATTTTCCCTTCCCCCCAATTTCTTCATGAATTCCATCGATGCCCTTCCGCCAAATCCGCAACTTTCCCCCTCTACCACATCATTTTCCCCGCTGTTCTCGGAGGCCGAGTTGGACACAGCACTCAATCGAGCGGAGGAATCCATGCGGCGCATCGCGGGCCATTGCCGGCTGCAGAAGACCGCCCACCCGGATGTGTTCTGCTCCGTTCTGCCGACACATTGGCGGTAGGCAAAACCGAATCAAAAGTCCCAAATGACAATGGGAGGGAAATCCGGACTCAATCCTTCGAATTTCCGGATTCACTCAGAGTTCCCCGGAGTCCAAATTGAACTGACCCGGATCAATAAGCCGGATCAATTATGAAACTTTTTCAAGCCATTTGAATGAATATTTTATCGTTCCTTTGGTTTTGTTTTCCTAATCTGGGTTCCTCCTCTGCCCGCCTCCCCCCAAAAAATGTTCGAACTGTTCCCTTTCCCCCTCCCCTTTCAGCTCCAACAAGTCCCTGCCCACCCCCTTCGTTGTGCTCGCCCTGTTCCCCGTCCCGGATGGGTGTCGCGTGTCCGTGTCGGCGGGCAACGACGAGAATTGGCTGGGCGAGGTGAAGAACGGACAGGCGGAGATGTGTGCCCAGATGGCCCGGTTCAGCGACTTGCGCTTTGTGGGCAAAAGCGGAAGGGGCAAGAACTTCAACCTGACCATCACCCTGCACACCCATCCCCTGGCACAGGCACGAGTCTCGGGAAGGGCAAATTACAGGGCAAACCCCGAACAAAGTTCAGGTTGTGATGGTGCCGAACCTGGTCAAGGTGACCGTGGACGGACCCAGGGACTCGCGCAATGCCTCGAAATATCTGAACGGTGCCGAAATTCGAAATTTTCGCCGAATTATTCTTTGACTTTGTCAGGACAATATGTGCCGAGGAAGTTGCGGTCCAATCTGGACCCCCAGGCCCATCAGATGGCCCAATTCGCCAAAAAGACTCAGCAGCCCAGAGAAGCGGCCAAACCCGGCGCCGTCCCCTTCCCCTCCGCTTTGGTGTCCATTCCTCGCCCTTCGACTGCCCTTCTGCCCCCTTTCCCGCCTTTGCCCTTCCCAATGTCCCCAGCAATGCCGCAAACATTTTCCCTGACAATGCACAACGGCAACGGAGGTATGTAATAATAAGAAGAATGGAGGAAAATAGGACTAGGGTTGTACGGAACCGGGACCGAGACCGGGACCGGTCCGGGACTCCCGGTCACCCCGGGACCAGAGTCCCGGTTCCGGTTCCGGTTTTTAAAAACCGGGATTTCCCGGTTCCGGTTTTTGAGACCGGGACTAACCGGGACTGAAAATGCACCCCTAAGAATGACATTTTTGGCGAAATTTTGAATTTTTTTTTGGGTTGATTTGGGTTTTGAAGAAAAATTGAAATTTTTTCGACTATTTTTCGACTCGAATGTGATTATTAATGGTGAAATTTCCTCAAAAAAAAAGATTTTTTCGTCCTAAAATGCAAAATTTTCCCGCCCCTCCATTTATCTATCAAATTGATTTTCTTACTACGAAACTTTTATGTATCTCTCTCCCTATCGTCCATTCATATTCTCTCTAGCAATTCTCCGTTCCTCTAAACAAATTTTTTGTTGAAATTTTTTAAATGGGAAAAGAAAATTAGAAAAAATGCATATTTTCCGAACTAAAAAGGTGTAATTTTTCAAAAAAATAAACCTCTCAGGGCCTAGGCGTCGTAAATATGATGGGACTCAACCAAATAAATAGCAGACACGAATATATTAGGCTTTATTCACTTTTTAATAAATCGCACGAGACCTGAAATCCAAAATACAAAAAGTGAATGAACAACGGAAAATAAATTCTTAATGGGAAAAAGCGACAAAATATCTTAATGGGGATAAAACGCCAAAAGTCATCAAAATTATGAAAGGGAAATAAGATCATATAAGACATAGGATTTTCAAAAAATTTTTGAAAATTTTCAAGGTCGAATAAAAATTTCTTTGGCTTTGGATTCTTCATAAAATTTCGCAGATCATCATAGGGCATGGATTTTTCTTAAAATAGTTCTTCATAGGGTGATAGATTTTTTCAAGTATGATTTTGAAGAATTTTTTAAAGAACTCCGAGAAAAAAATTAAGATTTTTTTAAACTTCTGAAATAGGCTTTTAAAATCCAAAATTTAAAATTTTCATAAGCTATATAAGGGAATGAAAAAAAGAAAGAATGGACGAGGCTTGGGCAAGGAAAATTTTTTAGAAATATAAAAAATCTTACAAAAAAGCAAGAAATTCAAGTGATAAAAAATTTGATAATTTCGATAAATTTTTACAATATTCATTCAATCAACCAGTTTAAATAATTGTGCATAATTTCAGTACATTTTTAAAAAGATTTTTTTGTTAAAAAAATCTTGAAAATTTTTTAATAAATTTTTTTTGAAAAAGGCTGGTCCCGGTCAGTCCCGGTCCCGGTCCCGGTTAAAAATCTGGTCCCGGTCCCGGTCTCGGTTTTCCTGGTCCCGGTCAGTCCCGGTCCCGGTTTTTGCAAAAAGTCCCGGTTCCGTACAACCCTAAATACCGTATATACTGTTTTAATTAACCATGGTTAATAATTTTTCAACCATTTTTTTAGGTGGTTAATTATTACAGGGTGGTTAAATATTACAGGTTGGTAGATTATTTTTAAAATGTTTTCGTGCCAAAAATTTGTTTAAAACCACAATTTTTCAAAATTTTCTCCGGCGGCTCCTATCGGGACCCTTCTTTCTTTTGAAATGGTCTACCTAATTTGTAAAGATAGAGCAAATTTTGCCTTCGGACTTAAAAATTGTAGAATTGCATCATCCCTGGTTCTAGAAAAACTAATTCTTTTTTGAAAAAATGCAAGCTTCTAAAGGTTCCTAATAAATTCTTTGATTAAATTTATTTGTTAAATTATTTTAGTTGTTATTTTTTTATATTTATTTATAGATCAAAATTTTATAATATCGTGAATAAGATCAAAATTTCCTAGATCTTATCCTAGATCAAAATTTTATAATATCGTGAATAACTTCTTAAGGGGCCTAAAATATGTAGTTAAGGACGCTTAAATTTTTAAAAGCGCTTAAACTACAAATTTTTTGATTTACATTAGACGAAATTTGTTTTGTTGAGACAAAATTTGGCTTTTCTGGCTGTTTAGGGAAAATTTGGTTTAGACGAAAATCCCTAAAAGGCCTAGACTAATTGTAACTAATAGCTAAATGGCCAAGTGAAGGAACAAAAGAGTATTGTTGTACAGAATTTTATTCTCTATCTTTTGCTTTTTTTAAATAAATTTTACCGAAAAATTTCGAAATTTTTCGGAAAACACGATTTTTCGCATTTTCGAAATTTCAGAAAATTCAAGCAAATTCAGAAAAAAGGCCAAAAAACCGAAAAAAGAGTTGGTTGGTTATTTTTGGGTGGTTAATTATTACAGGGTGGTTAATTATTTTTCAACCTTTTTCCAGGGTGGTTAATTATTACAGGGTGGTTAAATATTACAGGTTGGTTAATTAAAACAGTATATACGGTAGGACCGTTGGAAGAAAATAATGTTGGTTTAAAATTGTGCAGAAAAATAGCTGCAAATTTTTCTGCATTTTAACGCTTGGCCAAAGCAACCATTTTTATTGGCCAACTTTTGATATGACTCATTTTTGGCCAGAAAAGAGTTGGCTTGATACTCAACCTTCCAAGTAAAGTATACAGTAATCTTTGCACAACGAGTTGCATTTTCGGATTTGGGGATTTGGCATGCCATTGTTACATTTAGGTATGCCTTTCTCACTTCACATCAAATGTCTTTTAGCGTTGCGCCAAATGAATGGGGCCAATGGCACCAATCTGTTGGCTGCCAAGTTGGCCATCGGTACAATGCACTCGCTGAACAACAACGGCATTCCGGGGAGTCCGATCAGCTCTTCCGCATTCCGCCCAATTTCCTCACAATCAGCATCGGTCGCCGGAATATTTGATCCGTTCATGGCGCAAATGGTGAGAGTCCTTGATATACCGATCAGTTTCTAAAAATCAAAATTATTCATTTTCCGATCATTTTCTTCCGCCGATCCGATCCTTGATCAGTACCCCTTCCATTCTCTCCCATCCCTCCTCGATAGATCACTACCACCCCATCCAACAACCCCGCCGCTCTTCTTCGACTCGCCCACCCCTTCCTCCCTGCCGTGGGTCCCGCGGGACTGCTCGCCGCCGCCGCCATGTTCGCCCCCTCCATGAATGCCTCCCCCGCTTCTCCGCTCGCTCCGTCCGCCCCTCCGCCTTCGGTGTCTTTGTTGGCGGCGGCAATGAACGCGGCCATTGCCCACCAATTGCAACAGCAACGGCAACAGGGAATGGCAACAAAAATGGAGTTGGCAGCGGAAAAGGGGCGGAGCAGTGGCGACCAACAGCAGTGTCAACTGATCAGTCCAACAGGAGGGGGGACCAACGATGGCAGAATCCATTCAGAAGCGTAAGAGTTGATCAATTTTATTTTTATTTTTGTGCCTTTTTAGTCGCATAAGGGACAATAAACGCAAAAGACACAGTCCGAGATGCTCGAGCAGTACCTCGCCCGCAACACCACCAGCTGATGAGGATGAAGGTCCGGCATCGAAACGGCAAAAATGCCAAAACGACGACAATGAAGATGGAAGGAATGCGGAAGAGGAGAGGGCGAGCAAGTTGACGAATTCGGCAGAAGAAGAAGACATGACAGGGCCAATGCAACTGAAGGTCGACCCGCACTCTGACCCCGGCGGGGGAGTGCCAGCCGCAAATTCCCCCGCGGGCGCCGCACTGTGGCGACCCTTCCACGCGTGAACCGATGCTCAAAGGATGGATGATCTACCTCCTCAAAACATGAAGTGCCTCTTCCCTCTGGGAATTTATTCCATTATCCCTCCCTCCTCTCCTAAATAGGGTTATTCGCTAGCATTGGCTCTCGTCTCTCTTATCTTATTGTTTGCCCTCCCCCTTATATCTTTGTGTGAATCCTATTTGGCCATGTGCCTTTTTACGGTGAAAATTACATGGCTATACTTCAGTTGGTGCCCCCCCTTTTTTGGAAAAAAATTCGATGACCCAAAAATGGTCCAAAATCACATCCTAGGGTCAGTTTTCGACGCTGAATCCGATTCTGACGTCCATTTTGACGTCCTGCGTCATCTGACGCAACTTTCTGACGTCGGAAATTTTTGACGTCAAAAATTTTTTTGTTCCAAAATTACATCCTAGGCTCAGTTTTTGATGCTGAATCCGATTCTGACGTCCATTTTGACGTCCTGCGTCATCTGACGCAACTTTCTGACGTCGGAAATTTTTGACGTCAAAAATTTTTTTGTTCCAAAATTACATCCTAGGCTCAGTTTTTGACGCTGAATCCGATTCTGACGTCCATTTTGACGTCCTGCGTCATCAGACGCAACTTTCTGACGCCGGAAACATTCTTCGATATGACCCGGCTACCCTTCATAATGCGTGGGGTGCTTAGGCAACCATACGGTTCAATAGATGCGGGCTGAAATATTATTTATTTTTAACTAATAATTTTAATGTTGGGCTCGCCGAAGGCGAGCCCAACAATAAAATTTCTAGTTAAAAATCAATAATTTTCAGCACTCACCTATTGAACCGTCTAGCTACCAGTACTATGAGCCGGTTAAATACATTTTGCATTTTCTCTTTAAAGTTTTTTTATTTTTTTATTGTTTTTTCACTGATTTCAATGCATAAAATTTAATTTTGAAAAAAAATTTTTACTGCAGTTTTTAAAGGCTGCAGTTTTTCACTGCAGTCTACTGCGTAATCCAGTTTTGCCTGCAGTCTAAGCCTAAGTCGCAGTTTTTGACTGGGATCCTACACTAAAACCTGGTAAAAACCCAGTAGCTTAAAAAAAGGTAAAAAGGGGGGGCACCAACTGAAGTATTACCAATTACATTTGTGCAATACCAATTCCTTTTTTCGTTCCACAATATCTGTACGTTGAGATTGGAAAAAGATGGACAAAATGTACAATGATAAACTCTGTCGATAGCCCACTCCCCTTGGCCCCAATGTTTCTTCGGTCCTTGGCCCTTTTTACTTCTTTTGGCTTCGCCGTCCTCCTCCTCCTCCTCCGTCTCCTCCCTCTTCCTCTTCTTCGGATGAACTGGACGACCCGGACTTCTCCTCCCTCCTGCTGGCCCTGCCCTCCATCTCCGACTCTCTCCTCAGTGCTGCCACCTCCTCCGGGCCCAACCTGTGCTCTCCCTCCCCTGCCCCTCCCTGTCCATCCTCGTATTCGTCCAGCATCAGCTCGGCCTCCTCGTCCTCCATTCCCTCGTCAAACTCCTCTTCACTTCCTTCGTGTGGGCGCATTATCCGTCGGACCATGTATCTGAATTGTTGGTCATCATATTTTAGTAGATTCGATAATAAATTGGCTATAATTTTTATTTGTTTACCCATGGAATGGACACAGTGGCTTCATGAACACAATTTGTCCTCGGGCTCCGTACAGACAAGTGCAGGGCAACTCAACCTCAGGTGCCAAATAGGGGGTGGAGGAGCCTGTGCTGTGCGAATGTCTGCGCTCCTTAACAGTTATTTATGTTTTTGGCATTTTGTCCTGCTGTTTTACGATTATTATTGTTTTGGGAGTTCACCTGTGCTATGCGGATCCCCGGCCTCATCAGATCGCTGCGCACGGACCGAAGGGATTTGAGGGAGTAGGCCCCGATGGACTCGGTTCGGGGTCCGATGCCAATGCTCGGGTTGCTGGCCGACTTCTCCACCTGCGGTGCCGACCCTCTCCTCCGCCCGCTGCGCACCATCGCCAAAAGGTCGGGGGCCCTCAAAAGTGGCGAAATGCATTTGGGAACCAATGAGGGAGGGTGAATACTTCTTCTTGTGGATGTATTCCATGCAGAACCAGATCAGCTGGACCACCTCCAGAATGCTGACCACGGAGATGCCGATCCACAGACCGGTAAGACCACCAAGGTCCGCAATCAGACTGGTCACCTAGACAAGCAAAAACATGCTTCTTGGGGCCATGGGTTATCGCTTTTTATTTTCGTTCTGGCTTTTTCCCTCCCCCATCCCCGCCCTCACTTACACTATATGCCGGACTTTCGGCCAATGTCTGGTAGTTCAGCTCCTCGTAGAACACTTGGATCATGGCCGCGTTGATACTGTACTTCTCCATGCAAAGGGCATCATTGCTGTCGCACTCCATCAGTTTGGTGGTGCCCGAGGGCCAATTCGCTGCCGAGTAGGTCACCTCGTAGCCCGTCTCACTTTGGGGAATTTAAATATTTTCTCAAATTCTGAAGTGTTTGACCATCCTGACCCCTCTTACAAACAAGGCAGCGGACATTGGCACCCCTTCAGGGCACCGTCGGCGATCAGCTGACTCAGTTGGCGCGTTGTGTTCTTCAGACATTCGCGCGCCGTTGGGTCGCTCATCCGGCATTGGCTTGCGCCTGCCGGCACCGGAAACATCGGATCCGCGCATCCGCACACGCGGATGACCTACACAAAAGACAGGATACAGGTTCTGGACTTAATCACATTCAGGATTATTACCTCGCGTTGTGTGCAACTCCGATGGCAACCTTCGATGGAGTAGTTGTAGTTTTTGTAGATGTACCAATCCGCTCGTTCGCCACCCTCTCGGCAGTGCCCGTATGGGTGCTCGAGGCGGAAAAACTTTTTCTGGAATAGCAAACATTATGCTCGAGGGTAATTGGTCCAAAATTCGAGGTTTAAGAAGCCAAACTATGTATGGACATTTAAATTGAAAACTGGGCGCCGATTGAATTGCTTTGAACCCTCGATTTTATGAAGCGAATTCCTTATTATAAACTGCTATGGAAAAAGTTGAATGAAAAGAGAAAAAGAAATCAGACAACAATATGTTTTAACACATCATGCTTTCGCGTCATAAAATCGAGGAGATAAAATAAAAGTTGGAATTCTCTGGCTTTACTAAGCTGATTATACCATTCGGACACCGAACGCGGAAAGGGTCCCGGTGGGGGCGTTGTATCCAAATGCGTCCACAAAGGGCACTGTCCATTTGTCGTGGACTGTGATGCGGAAGCCGACCGCCTCGGTGATGGGCAAGTACTCGGACACATTGGCGTACACGAGCACCCGAAGACCTGAACGGATGTCCTGTTCCCTTGGACCCCCATCCAGCGGGAGGGTCTTACCGTAATTGGCCCCTGCCCGATGAGCGGTGACCTGTGCACTACGGTCCCAGTTGAAGGTGTAACAGTTACCGTATGTCGGATCGTGGAACAGCTTGAAGTCCCTAGGGGGACAAATGGAATTATGAAGAAGTTAGCCCTTGAATATGTCGATTCGTTACAACTGCTATGATAAATCAAATTAGGTTCCCTAGCAGCATTTTTTGCGTCCTTCAAACTGCAATTCCCCCTCTCCAATATCCAGACTAAGAGTACTCAAAATATGTGTCCTTGTAATATGTACGGTTTGTTCCAAACTTTTGAATGTCGCAGTCGTGCTGGTTGAAGGAGCACTTGAGGATCAGCTCTTCTTTGGTCTGGGAGAGTCTGATCCGTTCCTCCAGCGGCTTTTCCTCCACCGCAAACATCAGATTCTCCCGGGCCTGCCCCTTGATGGCGATCTCGTCATGAAGTTCCTGTTCCAAACATTAGAATTTCCAATTGTGTCCTTCCTCCGGTTGTGTTTTGTTCAGCTTGCCTGGAAACCCATTGCCTCTTCCGTGGCTGCCGCTTCCCGGTCCTTGGCCCTTCCCTCCCCTTCATGCGCCCTCAATGCCATCACCACCGCCTGGGATACCTCTCCTCGCCTTCGAGTTCCCTTTAAGGTTCAACTTTTTTGGGTTTTCTTCGCCTTTTCCTTCCTCTGGTACTTGGGTCAGGTGGGTGATATTGAGCAAGTCCAGGTCGTCGCCGGGCATGATCTCGGGAATCTCGCCGTCCAGGTTGTTGGCCACACAATGGTTGTAGTCCCGGTGGCAAATGCAAATGTCCATGAACTCGTCAAGAGTCTCGATGGCGTACACTCCGCCGGCACCGCCCCGGGTCCGGTAGTCCAGGAAGCGCATGGGACAGTGGCCGTGGCTGTCCACGCACTCCATGCAGATGTGCTCTTTCCAGGTATTGTCTGATTTGGGAAACTGAAGGGCAAAACCGAGGAAATGGTGGGGGAACCCACAGGGAAAGCAGGGCCAGATCGCCTTGGCCATCCAATCCAGCTGGCAAAGGCACTTGGTCGGGTAGAAGTAGTGGGCTTGTTCGTCGTCGGTCCGATTTTCCAAAAAGCGCACGGTTACCCGATTCTTAAGGAAACTCCATGAAACTGATCAGAATTTACCCAATTCCAGGACTTAATAAACTTGACACAACACCAATCACTAGACTAGCTTAAGACTACTCACGGGTAGAGGGAGTCGTGGTCGTCTAGAGTAGTACCATTTATGTGATATAAGAGGATGGTCCCCTGATATCAGTAGCCGTATCATTCGAGATGATACGATGAAAGTGTGCAGTACATACTGTCCTCCTCTCCCTCCACCCCACCACTCTGCCGCTCTGTTCCCTCCCACCTTGTATGCCGCGTAGCAACTTCCGCGTTTGCGCACCGATGACAGCCGGTTCACTTCGCAGTAGCAGGTTGCGTACACTTGCAAGTACCGGCGGTGGATGGCCAGTGCCATCTCCCGCCAGTCCCTTCCGCCCTCCGCCGTCGCCCTTTCCGCCTCTTTATCCTTCGCCTCTCTGCGTGACCTTTTCACTGAAATTATCATAAAATTAAAAAAATATTTTTAATATTATGGACCTTTGTTGGTAATTGCGGCCGCAATGCCCTCCGCTCTGCCCGTCTCCTGCAACACATTTTCCAGTGCATCCATCTGAAAGTGAGAAAAAGAACAGCAAATTGTCATATCCTTTGCTCGAATTTCCCACCGTTGCTTTGGCCGATTTGTCCTTTCGAATGGCCGATGCCTTGTAGGGGTTCAAGTTGCAGATGGTCACCGACGGGAAGGGGGCATTCTCGAACTTGAGCTAAACCCTCGAGAAGGGAAGGTCATCCTTAGGTTTGTCCTTGGTTCTGGCCACTCACATCCAAATCCACAGTCTTCGGATAGCGCAGGAATTTGATGGCCAAGTAAATGACCTAATGAGGGCAAAGGGACAAATCAGAGGATGGACCCGGGAAAAGGATTCTTTCAGCTCCGGACCTGAATGATCAGAATGGCCAGACACACGACGAACACACTCAGCCAGAAGCGGCGCCACCGTTTGTTGGGCGCCAGTGCGGCGTGGCAAATGCCGTGGATGGTGGAGTGGCGCTCGAAGCGGTGCAGGATTCCCTTGAGGTCGATGTCCACCGGCAGTCGCTGTCC
>LDKF01000427.1:71554-105865 GCA_001026735.1 Rotylenchulus reniformis
GGGATGATGAAGGTTTGTTTGTTTTTTATTTTTTGAAAAATACATCAAAAATGAATAGAAATAACAATGTGACTGTACTATTTGACAACTATGCACTACCAATTCTTCTCCAAAGGGCTTTCCGGGAAATAACCATTCGATTGAAGAAGATCCTGTCCGATCTCCGTGAGTCGTGGATTGAATTTCAGCATTCCATGGCCTAAAATGAAATATTTCAATGATTTTTATTATAATTCGCGTTTCAAATTTACGTTCCACTGCCTCCTTAATGATTCGTTTATTTTCCTCGCTCACTTTTGCACAATAATAGCAAGTCCATTCGACCTTTTGAAAAAAGATAAAATCAGCATAAAAATTCCATTGAATTAGAAATTTATTTTCGGCTCCTCGATTTTACGAAGAGGAAGTTTTCCTTTATGAACTTTCTCTTTGCTTCTTTTCTCTGTGTAGTCTTTTGCCGTTATATTTCTTTATCATTTCAGTTAAATATTCGCTTCGAAAGATCGAGGGTTCAAAGCCGGTCGGGGTCGTTTGGGCGCCGCCGTTTGGGCGCCAGCGATAATAAACTGGTCATAACTTTTTTCTGGAAGGGCAGATTTTTTACATCTTGGTATTAATAGACAGCCCTGAATGTCTGCTACAAAATTGCAAAAGAGACCATCCGGTTTGGCCAAGCTGAAAAAAGTTATGGCCATATCTTTGGCCAAAACCACGATTTTATGCCTTAACTTGGCCATAACTTTTTTTCAGCTTGGCCAAACCGGATGGTCTCTTTTGCAATTTTGTAGCAGACATTCAGGGCTGTCTATTAATACCAAGATGTAAAAAATCTGCCCTTCCAGAAAAAAGTTATGACCAGTTTATTATCGCTGGCGCCCAAACGGCGGCGCCCAAACGATCCGCTCCGTTCAAAGCAATTCAATCGGCGCCCAATTTTCATCGTAGATAATTGCCTATAAATATTTATCTTTACTTCATTTTCGGCTCCTCTGAGTCCAATTGAATAGGACCGACTAGACCTCGCAATTGTTGCGGTCATCGACAAAAGATTCTCCATCACAGTACAAATGCTGTAATTGGTTTATTATAATTATAAACATTTATTGTATAAATTAATTTCTTACTTGTTCAAAGAAATGTAATCCGTGTTAATGTAAACACCCTTTTCCGATGTCAGCCTGTCTATTAAATGACCTGAAATCTTATATAAAATAATTTCTCTTCAAACTCTTCTTGGCTTGTATCAAAATAACTCACCCAATCTTGACATAGAATATTCAAGCTCCCTGGCGGCAGGCTAAAATCGATTCATATTAATGGATATTTCTCCCCAAAAATACCTCAAGTGACTGGTGCACATGTTCGCCGATGAAGTGGATCAACTCGGGATTCACAAAATCGTAAGTGTCCAACCCGCGCAGTCTTTTCGTCACGGTCATTGTGTCCATGAAAGACTTCAGACCGCCATATTTGCTCACATATGCCTCAATTGAGGGAAGTGCCACACGACGGACCAGGTGCAGTTCGGGTTCCTGAAAGCACAAAAGATGATCAGAGAGTGATCAGAGTGTGATTTACCGATAAGGACATAAGCGCAATCGAATCTCTCATGGTCTGTTCGTACTCCAATTCAGTGTTTGTTGCAGCAAGACCGGCAACCTCGGTTATTGTCATGATGGACTGGCGGATGGCCCGATTGCACATACGCTCAAAATGGGACCAAAAGATTAATTTGGTAAATTTCCAATTTTCTACCTGAATTATTGCATTTTCGACATCTTGCATTACAAACAATTCTTCGTCAACCAGCCCTCCTAAATTGATAATTTCAATGTTTGATTGATTAGATTTAAATAGGTAAAAACCGATATAATAAACGATGGATTCAACGACATAAGTGATGAGCCCAAGTTCTGTGATAGCATGTTGTATAGGGTGAGAATCGGAGAGACGCAAATTCCCCTTGACTTGTTGATTTGCAAAATTACATAAATTTCCTTAAAAGTGAATATTTATTTTTACATTCACAATCAAATTTTCGAATTGGAATTTAAAAATGGAAAATTAAAACCAAAAATAAATAAATTGATTGAAATTCACATAAATGAAGAAAAAAATGGATGAAGCATTATTTTTTAATGGCCAAAAATCTCATCTCTAAAAATTAAATAAATATGGCATCTAGTCCAGATTCTCACCAGTAAAAATTTGAGGGGAGGGACATGGTTTTAAGGAAAATTTTCATCATTTTTCAAAAAAATGCCTTCTAAAATTCAACCTTTTTGATTTTATGGGTTTTCATTTCGGGGAAAGAAATTCCCTTCTTCCCCTCTGGCTAAGGGACTGGGTAATCGGAGGATCAAACAATTTTGTAATTATTTGTTTAATTTGATTCTAATATTATATATTAAGGGAATTAAGGGAACAATTTCTCAATTTTCGCACATTCTGAACGTTCGAATTTAAATTTTTCATTTTGACCAACCAAGTGTTTTCTTCAAGTACCCAATTACAGCAGCACCGTAAAGTGTTTTCCCGTTGATCGAAAGCTCATCGACCAAATAGCCTGCATTATCATCCGTGCCCAGGTGCATGCAATCCATCAAAGGAACATTGTCAAAAACGACCGTTGAAACTAAACTAAATTATGAATAAATTTGAAAAAAAAAATTAATTGAAAAGAACGAACAATTGCACTGTTGCAGTCCTCCCGTATGAATCTGATCCTTGACCGTGATATGGGATACACCCTCGATTATATTATCTCTTTCAATTAGATAGCAGGCGGGAATAATCTAAAAAATAATTGAAGTGTGACACATATTTTTGGAAATACATAAGTGAAGGGGCATACAAAAAGGGATAAAGGCCAATTACTTAGGGTGTAACATAAGTTCGCGACCCTCTTCAGAGATTTTGTAAAAATATTTTTTTTAAAAATCAAGTTAAACTGAATCAATCCTTCAAATAACCACCATTATAATCTAAAATATATTAGTACTTTTTACATATAAAATTAATTTCGAATGTATAAAATTAAGGGAAGTTATTAACAAAATTACCATCTGGGGTCATTTTTGACATGGTTTGGTTGGACCATTTTTTCCCGATAATGGAATGCGTTAAAGAATCAATTCAAATGGCTATTTGATAGAGCAATATTTGGCGAATATTTTGGTTAAAAAAGAGATTCTCAATAAATCTATTTAATATTTTTCTGAGGGATTTTATTGAAACATCGATTCTGAGCCAACCTGCCAAAAAGTATTCTTTAGTAAAAATGACCAAAAAAGTTGAGAATTGAATTTTTGAACTATTTTACATATTATTGCACCATTATATTGATTCATAATGGTTTAATCCTTTGAAAAATTCACAATGTTGACATTCACATTTTGACCCTTGAAAATGGCCTAAATTTTAAGGGTTTTTGGCGACTTTATATTATCAATAATGCATTTTTCAAAAAAAAATTCTTTTTAGGAGAATAAAAGAGGGTCCTTTAGGCTATTGATTAGTTAAATTTCCAACTTGGCGGAATAGTTCAGCTAGAGATTCTAGAAAAAATATGGTCGGATGTGAATTTTGGGTATCTATATTATAAAATTTATAACTTATTTAAAATGTTGATTCATATTGACTTTTTCAATCAAAAATGAAAATGAACTTTTTTCGAATAGGAGTCGTTAGTTTTTCAAAGAAAGAGCTCAACAATTCGTTTCGTAATTCGTTTTTTTTTTTTGCTTGTCAGCGATCACATCCTTCTCACGGATGTAAAAATTTTCTTGTAAAAAATTTTTTCTTGTAAAAAAGGGCCTGAATACGGACAATCTTTTATGGAAATATACTGGAAATCTCGTAAATGGAAAGTCTTGGATATAAATTATTCGCCCTAGATATATGTGTATCAATAATGTTTACCATATCGCCAACTTTACGATTGGCAAAAACGATGAACAAATTGGCATCACGAGCATTTTCTACATCAATTTTGACCTAAAATCGGTCTGTAATCTGCAAAATTCCCTGGACTCACCGCACTTAAGAATTCTTGTTGTCCTTTTGCAGCGAAAATGTGATCAGTAGGTTTTGTACCTGATCTAAATTTTGTAATTTCAAAAATATATCTTTAAGATGGCTTTTTTACGTTTCATCGCGAATACACACCGCTGGACGCCATTGGCCTGTGCCTATGCCCGGCAAATAACGTTGTTTTTGCTCTTTGGTGCCGAACTGTGCAATCACATTGGCACCCAACGCCACATTGTTGAAAGTTTGGAACAGCGACAAATCCTGCTGACCCAAACTTTCGCTGAGCTGCAATAAATCCTTTTGGCAAAAATTTAAGCCCCCAAATTCCGCTTGAATTGTGGCGGTGAACACTTTGCTTTGGGCTAGAATATTCCGGATTTTCGTGGGCAAATTGCCAGTTGCTAATGCAGTTCCACCTTCTATTTTCAGGGATGTATCTGCAACATCATTTTAATTCAAGGCGAGTTGTTCTATGCAGAAATCACAAAAAAAAGTAATCAAAAATTTAGAGAGAGATAGCTCTTCCGATAATCTATTAATAATTCCCAATGACAGAAAAGAAGGAATAATTTGAAGGCATGATCCAGAAATCACAGGGGATTGAGGTTGGGGGAGGGAAACGGTTGAAAAAGTGAAAAATTAAATAAATGAATAATTCCTTAAGGAATTGAACCAAAATTTTCCCCGGAGTTTTTTTCGCTCAGTTTAATTCATACAATTTTTTCCAATTAAATTTTTATCAATGTTTAAACAATTTAATATTAATATTTCGGGAAATGGGCCCTTGGGATGCTTTTAGGTATATTCCTCATCAGCTACCACCCTACTCACAAGCCTGTTCCAATTCGCCGCTCAATTTTTGAACAAAGGCTTTGATCCGTTCGTGCTCCCTGTTGTGCTCATATTCCGGATAAATCATAAAATCCTGTCAATAATTTTTATTTATTAAAAATGGATACCCTAATCACTTTCCTTTTTCTCTAACCTTCTCAAATTCGTTGATGCTTAACCCCCTCGCCAATGAGCGTTTTTCGATGGGAATCTTTTCTGCAATGTCGCTAATTTCGCTCGTCGTTGGCTCTGACGCCTTTACTTCCGATGATGATGCAAAATTTTTAGAAGAAAAAGTACAGGGGATTACAGCAGTAAAATCAAGGCATTTGTTGAGAGTCGAAAGCAGACTTTTGTTTCTACGGAAATTTTGTTGCAAACGGAAAGATGAGAGCATCATAGATCGAAGTAAAATTCTGAAAATGAACTTAAACTTAAATGAAGTTGAATTTTTAATTACTAGTAGGATATTATAATTAATCGGAAAAGAAAGGGAAGAGTGGTGCACCTCACCCCCTTAACAACGAATAAATTGAATGATTAAAATTATTTCACCAAAAATTTATTAGAATGGATAAGAATCGAGGCTGAAGCATTTCAGATATCACAGGTCATTTTTATAACTGATGTAAATATACAGTGGAATGAATGAGATAGATACGTACAAATGAAATCAATGACAAATCCATAGAACATTGACAAAAAATCATTACGAACGGTCAGTTTCAGAGATCAAATATCGCCTCATCAATTAATTCGTGCTCAGTGTCTCCAAACAATGGTATAATTTCAGTTTCAACGTATTCTTCTGCCCAGTTCCTCCGACCCGATAGCCTTGTCAAGGCCATTCTTTGCATAGTACAGCATATAGGCATGTCTAGTCTGAAATCAGAAAAAAATGCAATGTTTGACAATCCAAATAACTGCTCAGCTCACCACCAATTTGTCCTCTTCTATCGAATAAGGTCTCTTCGAGTCATCATACCCCTGCCAAACGTCTTCGGCTCGATCCAAATTTTTTGCCCGTGCGGTGTAATGTCCCGTGTCAACAGTGCCAGAGTGGTCCTTAACAGAATCGAAAAAATCAAAAAAAAATATCAAAATCGATTGATTTTTCTCACCACAATTGCGTGGAGTGAATACAAGGTCACTGGGTTCTTGTCAGTTGCCGCACTTTGAAGGAAGGTCGCCATATTCAGATCTTTGATGGGGAATTGGACAAGTCTATCATCCTTCAGGGCCTGATTGTCTTCAAAAGAAAAACGCTTCAGATGTATGATCAGTAGGTCGGGTAGCCGCCAAATTTGCGTCAATTGCTGGTGCTGTGTTCTGGCCGCACATCGTGGACAATGAAGTTCCTCTGCTGCCTAAAGTGCTAATTTTGGTTCTTAAACATTGGAAACCCAACACAACTAACCGCCATTCCAAAATGCCATTCCAAGCAAGTTTGTAGTTCGAGAGTCTTCTTCGTATTCTTCGAATTTCCTGCAACATTCAATGTTTCTTCTGGCAGTGGTGAATTCCTTCTGCTGTCTTCTTCAACGTCCATATTTTCAAAATAAAGTCTCTCCTCCGGCTTTGGTTTTCCTCCTCGTCCTTTAGCACTCTCAGGGGTGCATTTGTTTTTGTCGCCAGTCGAATCATCAATGGCAATGCCCACACTTAGACTTGTCATGTCTTCAAACATGATCCGCTTTCCTGAACACTTGTAACATGTGTTGACGGTCACAGTCATTATCTGTAAAATGATAATATTAATGGTTGGGTTTATTATCCCGTAAGATTTTCTTATAATTTTAGTATCAAGCCCATATATTAACATATAATAGATCAATTTGGAGTTCTTTGGCTAAGATATATTGCATTTAGCAATGAAGATCAGAAAAAATTTATCTCCGATCACTCTCACCTTGAACATGTCAGAGATAATCGAAGACGAAAATTGTCGTTGCTTCTGCTCATAATCTGCTGCAAAACGCCCAATGTCATCTATGTTCGTGTAGGATTGCTCAAATGGTTGAGGCTTGCTCACGCGCGAAACATCTTCAGCCAAGCGGTCTAATAGTAGCGTTTGAAACTTAAATGCTAAGAATGAGAACCTTCAGCCCGGATTAAAGCAAAACGACGGGCTACCTCGTGTGCATCTTCCTCCGCTGTGCCATCAAAGTCCTTGTTAACTTCCTTCGCAAATGTATTTAGAACAGAGGCCGTGTGAACAACGGCGTAGCTCCCACTCCAAACGTAGTCGAATAGTGCCGAGATGCAACCAGTCAGAGTACCTTTTGTCCCATTGCGGTTGTTGACGTTGATGTATTGCGCTAAGGACTTCTCTATGTAGAGGCTGGCAAATTGTGGCATATTCAGCAAGGCTTGAAAAATGGCATTCGCGAAGCAGGAGTTGGCTTGGTTAGTCAGACCAGTCTCACCAGTGCCCTGAAACAACATTTTTGATTAGCAAACAGAAAGTGCATGTGGCAAGAAACATACCGCATTGTCCATGATAGCCATTGACTGCTGGTGCATTTGTATACTGCAGCGCTGGTATGCGTCCTCGAACATGTTGCTGCAACAAAACGAAAGACATTAGGAGCAAAATAAAGCAAAAGAAAAAAAATACACTCACATAGACGCACCCATGACGTTGGAACACAATCCAGAATGGCGCAATTGAACAGGCAGAAGCAGCAAGTTGAAGCAGATGGCGTAGGCGACCAGTCGGAGTCGTGAGTTGAGCGTGTGAGTGGAGGTGAAGAATGGATGAATGTCATTTTAGTGTTGCTTTTATAATCGCAAAATTGGCAAAAATCAAGAGGTTATTAATGAAAAAGAGGTCGAATTACTTACGAATTCATTCAATCACAATGGCGGTTTACTCTTTAAAACAAAGTCAAAAAATCTTGACATTTAGAAGTCGCGCAAAAAGTTCATAATAAAACTGAAATTTTTTTATCTATGTATAATTTTATGATCGCCAAGAAAAAGGCATAGAGAAAATTCTTCGGCGCTAGTTGCAAAGTGGTCAGTTTTGGGACTCTAACATTTTTTGAGTCCCGTAACATTCATTGAGTCTCGGACGTCAAAATCATTTATTTTTCATTATTTTTTATTATTTGACATTGTAATGCAAATGCTTGGCCGCCTAAAAATACGTGTTTTGTGTGGTACCCATACTGGATACGGGCAAATTTATGTGATGCCCGTATTGGATACGGGCAGATTTGTGTAGTGCCCGTACGGGATACGGGCAAAAGGTTGAAAAGGAAAATTTGAATTTTTGATGATTTTCGGTGTGGACTCAAAAAAATGTTAATAAATTGAGTCATTTTACAATACTAGGTGCGAGCATAATTAGTTGCCGTTTTTTAAGCAATTACAAATCAACAAAGAAAAAATTATTAAAAATCAAAACAAAGTGCAATCAATGAAATCATTCAATAAAGTATTCCATCTGGGTCTCAACTATCTTTATCCAATGAGATGAGAATTTATTAATGCCGTTTTCAAACAAATCTGTGCCCATCTTTGGGATAGGGTATGGCCCAATCAAATACTCGACCTCGAGAAATTCAGTGAGGTAAAAATCCCTTAATAATATTTCAGGGGAAATGACTTGCTGATGAAATGAAGGGGCAACACCTAAGGCCGTAGCAAAAGAATCGAGGGGAAATACCCCGGGTAGGTACCACCGGTGGTATTTACCACCGATTTCGAGGGGAAAATTCGTAGCAAAAGAAAACCACCGAAATCGGGAGATCTCCCACCGATTCTGGTGGTATCTCCCCCCGTTTGTTTGGTGAAGTGGACACGTCACTTAATTTTGTTATTGAAAATATGATGGTTCGAATCCCACACAATGGAAATTAATGAAATTCATATGCTGATCAAATAAAATAATTGAAATATTTTTAAAAATAATAAATAACTAAAAAATTTTAAATAATGGAAAAACAAATTTTTAGCGACCATTTCTATATTTTTTTCACAATCAACATCTTTTCTCCGATATGAGTATAATCTAACCATTATATTCAATATTTTTTGCTATGCAAAATTTCGGCTACAACAATATTGAAACAAATTATTTTTTGATAAAAAGAATTTAGAACTCTGCATTTTTTGTGCTTATTTTATTTAAACAAATTTATTTATTACATGTTAAACACTGAAAAATATTTTTATTTGAAAATTATGTGAAGGATAAATCGGTGGGAGCTCTGTCCCTCCGCTAAGGAGCAGGGGGGTTTACCACCGGTTTTTCGGTGGTAAATAACCCGGGGGACGTTCATTTGCTACCACGGAAAAACCTCCCACCGGAATCGGTGGTGTTTCCCCCGGGTAAATACCACCGAAATCGGGGGGACGTCTTTTGCTACGAAACGGTGGTACCTACCACCGAATTCGGTGGTATTTACCACCGATTCCATTCTTTTGCTACGGCCTCTAAGGTATCAGGGGGACAACCAAACATCTTCCTGTCAATTGAGTTAATAGGAGTAATTGAGGATGACATTTGTGTGGTAGGGTGGGACACTGTCCTGGAGGTAATATGGGTCTATTGAACTTTCCATAAAATTCTATTAAGGATCCTTTGAAAATTCTACCCTACAGAATTGGATAATATAAGGTTATCTGTACCAGAGTAGGACGAAAAGAAAAGTTGTTGATAAGCACTTGGACATAAACTGATCCAAAAATCCAAAAAATCCATGTTTTCTAACGAGATTGAGTCGATGGATCAAAACTAAGTTTTCATAGGCTTTCATCATTCCATTTTTTGCAGAAAACTATCTTAATGGAACTAGCTTTCATCCTATTTAAGCAGTTTTCTGAAAGCTTAGCATCTTCTTTGTCTAGTCACACTTTAAAGACAAGCCATTTCCCATTGCTGATTCGATGAACACATGGATTACCAGACCTTTGTGGGACCAAAATTTTTTCAAAGAAAGAGTTTTTCGGAACCATCTATATTCCAGTATGATAGGCCTATATCTTCGCTATAATTCTATGCAGAATATTTCTGCATGCCTCCTTTCTCTGAAGGTCAGGACCTTTTTGTCCTTGGTGAATGAGTTTTGGACCCCCTTTTAAGTTTGGTGCATCTTCTGCCCTAAATGAATTTCTGAAATCATTTTAACGCCATTAATCAAAGGAATATATCCGTTTCAATGTTTTTTTTACAGTTTTAATTCTCTTTCACTGCATTTTTTCGGTTTTTGAGTTGAATGTGCACTATGGAATTAAAAAAATTTTTATCCTCGACCATTGTGTCGACTAAAATTCCATGTCAAATTGGTCTAAAAAATCTGAAAAAATTACATACGTATAGTGGACAGTCCAAGGTGACTGGTAAAAGCAGAAAATTTGCAATAAATTTGAAAAATCTCAATATATACAAAATTTGAAAAAACGGCAACTAATTATGCTCGCACCTAGTAATACCATACCATATGACGAAAGGAATAATTTAAATTTAGGAAATTGAGTCCCGGGACTCAAAAAATGTTAGAGTCCCAAAACTGACCACTTTGCAACTAGCGCCGAAAATTCATAAAGGAAAAATTTCTTGACTAAAATAATGGAACCAAAAAATTTCCAACATCAATGTTTTTTGCGCTGATTTGATTATCTCTATATGAAACCACTAGTAATAAAGGAAGATTCACCTCATAAAATGGAATGTTCAAACCATTTTTCGATCTAATTTTTCAATGATATTTTTTTTCGAGTGATAAGGAAAATTAAGGAAAAATAAATCCAAATCACCAATTCTTTTTTTAAATTGCGCGGCACTAATTCTTTTTTTAAATTGCGCGGCACTATAGGGTTGATCGGTCACCCCAGTAGTAAATGATTTTTTAATATAGTTACTGATCTATTATTTTTTTACCCAAAAAGTTAGCGGACGTGCTACAGTACCAATGAGCACTCATTTTCTTTTCCATGAGCACTCTTTTCGTTTCTTCAACACTTTTTATGAGCATTCTCTCGTTTTAACGAACACTTCTTTTCGTTTCAAATAAAAAATCCATTTTCCAACTTTTGGGTAAAAAAATAATGGATCAGTACCAATCTTTCTAAAGTTTAAACAAGATATTTTTATTTCAATTTTTTTCAATAATTAAAATGGATGAAATTTGGCTTTTTTGGTTGGTGGGACGAAACGGTGCTGGTGCTGGGACGTTAAAAAACGGTACTTGTGGAGTTTGGGTCTCAAATTTGACCCCCCAAAATTTTGGATTTTTTTTCATTTATTTGTGAACAAATGACTTCCAGGGGGTAATTTTTGACGCTGAATTCAATTCTGACGTCCATTCTGATGTAATGCGTCATTTTGACGTCACTTTTTGTGACGCTGACTTTAATAAGCAAAATTTTTTTTTTCGTAAAATCATCTATTTATAAATATAGTCGGGATGCCGCATGTAGAATCCGCAAACGTATATGTGCATGGCCGAATGCCGCATTATTTACGATAAGAAAAATTTTGACGTTAGTGCCAGAAAGTGACGTCAGTTACACAAAGGAATCGTCATTAGATTTTTTTGAAAATTTTTTTAACGTCAGCGTCAAAAAGTGACGTCAAAATGACGCACTACATCAAAATAGACGTCAGAATCGGATTGAGCGTCCAAAATTACCCCCGGGAAGTCATTTTTTAATAAAAATTTTTTTTGAAAAATTTTGGGGGGTCAAATTTGAGACCCAAACTCCACAAGTACCAAAAAAACCGCCACGAGGGGCATTAAAAAAACCGTCACGAGATATAGTCTGTCCTAAAACTTTTTTGTTAGACTTCTTAGACAAAAAGTATAAAGTAAAAGGCAAAAATGTCCAGAATTTTATGCTGATTCGAATGGTATTTTTCCAAAATTCGGCCAAAAAGTTCGAAATATCTCCTAAAAACCTAATGGTGCCGGTGCTGGAAAAAAACGAAACGGTGCTGGGACGTTAAAAAAACTGCCACGAGGAGCATTAAAAAACCGCCACGAGATATAGTCTGGCCTAAAACTTTTTTGTTAGACTTCTTAGACAAAAAGTATAAAATATCCCCTAAAAACCTTATTTTTCGATATTTCGGGAAAAATTCGAACTTTTAGCCGAATTTCGAAAAAATAAAAATACCATTCGAATCAGCATAAAATTCTGAACATTTTTAAGAACTTATTAGACTCATTTTGTAGCTGAAAAGGTAAACATATTCTCTAACATTTAACATATAATAAAAATCAATTTGTTTTCCGATGATCACCCCAATTTTCTGGATAACTCAAGATGAAAATTTTCTGCTTATCAACATCAGAGCTCCTTATTGCAAACTTCGTGATGCCGAACTCTCCTATGAAGGGCATACATTTCTATTCCATGCAAGTCCTTACTTCTTGCGCTTGTTTTTACCAGCCGAAGTTATTGACAACGAAACAGGCAGTTGTGACTATGACATAGATAAAGGTCTTTCTTCTTTCATCAGAAAATAAATTTCCAATTTTTAAAATTTTTCCCCAGGAATTTTTACTGTACATGTGCCCAAAAAGGTACGAGGCGAGTACTTCCCACGTCTCGAAATGCTCAGCCAATTGCTAATTGCTCCACAACAAAAGCAAGAACCAGATGCAGGCAGATTAATAGAGGATGTTAACTCAGGGTTAGGTGAAGAGGAAGGAGGATATGAATGCTATATGGACCAAAAATTGCCAAAAAATTGTGACGCCGAGCAACCATTAGCTTCGAACAGTACATTTGAAAATGCTGCTCCGAATGAGTTTGGATATGGTTTTGGCTGGACTCGGCACAATATTTTGAGTCGATTTCGCGATGAAATTGGCGATCTCATTGATTTGGAAAATCCTGACTCGACATCAACACATCAGAGGGCAGATCAACTTCGCGATTTTGATTTACAACGATTCTCGGCTCAACATTATCTGTAAGGAATACTAGGCATTAGACGCTATATTGCGATTTTTCCCATTTTAGGGCAGATTTGTTTTCACCGGACCAAGGCCAATTGGATGCAATTGCTTATTGTCCGTTTGGAAACGACGAACTCCTTTGTTTGAATAACGAAGACTTGGCAGACCTAAAGGATCTTCGAATATACAAATTGCCTTCATTTCCTGCAAAAGTTTCCGAACAAATTGCACTCTCGCTTATAGACATCTTATTCGGCTATCTTTACGATTTTCGGACTAATCTGGTGCAGTTATCCATCAAAATTATAATCCTTAATTGTCTTTATTTCTCAGGGTGAACATAATGTGGAATCTGGTTGGACCATCTCTAAATTGTCCCCTTCGTTGACCTTCTTGGTCAGATGGCCTTCACTCCGGGATGCTCTCCACTGTACTGCTCGCCATTCTTTGGTTCTTCCGCTCTACCGAAATTGGAAGCTTACAGTTCAGGTTCTACGAGATGTGTGCATGGTATTGGATAAGGGTAATATTATTTTTTCGAATTATTTTTCTATAAATTTTTATAGGTCCTGTAGCAATTCTGCACTGTCTGCTCGCCATTCGCAGATTATTCAACCGGGGCGATCAGTTTCGCTATCTGTTCAATCAATTGTTAATCGATGATCTTTGCCTCTGGATCCAAGCATTGTCTACCGAGCCTTTGATTTTGAAACTAAGGACTGATTTTGAGGTTAAATTGGGTTTTGGAGAATAAATTATTGACTTTTATTTTAGAACGAATTGGCAAAACTCGAAAAAACTGATTTTGGCGAATTTGATTTGGAGATGATTGAGACTGAGGCCAGACTGTCGGCACTCCGGCCACTTGATTCCGATGATGAGGATAAATAAAATGTTGAAGAAGATAAAATATCAAAAGTACTGTGAAAATCCCACTATAAGAAGTAATAAATTAAAAAGCTCTCGACCGTTTATCCATTTTTCCCAACTATTACTTTTCGCAATAATCTTGCATCATTTTCTTTTCGCCTTCTTTTTGCTTCAAAATTGTTTGCGCTGGCGATAGCTGGCACTTCCGCGTTGCGGCCCATTGTGTCCTCGACTTGGACAAGGGCTAAAAAGATCAATTAATTATTATATTTATCTTTTAAGCTCATTTTTTTCATTTATGTTACTTTTATTTAATTTTATTCGTTCATTTTTTCACTTCATTTTTTCTTTAAACATCACCCTTTTATTATCCTCCCCCCCNCCCCCCCCTTCCCTTCTTACCAGTATGCCGCGTCCTGTCCCTGCTGCCCTGTCTGTCCCTCCCCGCCAATGTCTCCCTCGGCTCCGGGCATTCCCTCGGGCCCTGGCGGTCCCTCCATGCCTTGGGCTCCCTGTTTGCCCGGGGGTGCCGTCATCCCTTGGTCCCCCACTGGTCCTTGCGGGCCCTAAATGATTCATCGGGTTTTTTTCGGTCTTTCGACTTTTCGGGTTTCCACCTGTTCCCCGGGCATCCCTGGCGGTCCTTTGCGTCCGATCAGCTTCTCTTCGTCCTTGCCCTTTTCTCCGTGGGGCCCAGCCGGACCAGACAGACCTCCAATTCGACAATTTGTCAGATTATACCGATGGGTCATAATTGTTTCCCCCCTCCTTCCGACCTGGCGCTCCCTCGTGTCCCGTCTCTCCGGGCAACCCGGGAACTCCGTCGCGTCCGGGTACTCCTGGCTGTCCGGCGGGTCCCCGCATGCCTCGGATGCCCGGTTTGCCTGACTCGCCACGGACACCTTGCGGGCCTTGTGGACAATGCTAAATTGGCTCGGGATTCGCAATATTTGGCCAAAACAATGAATGGTCCTTACGAAGCATCCCTTGAGGGGCGCATTCTGGAAGTCCTCGGCACCGAAGCCAGGCACACCTTCCTTGCCGGGAAGCCCAGGGAATCCGGGCGGGCCAGACTGTCCCGGTGGGCCCCGTGGTCCGGCAGGACAATTGTTCTCCGCTTTACACTCTGAAAAGACAATACGATTAATTAGTAGTATGGAGATTGAATCGAATGGTCCAAATTTGGCAAAATTACGGTAACTGATCAGGATAATTTGAAAAGATGATAATAGCAATTAAGCAAAAGATTAAAAAAGGTTAAATGCATAGTTTCAAACTCCAAATCACTCACTGCATGTGGGCACTGGGGGCGGTGCGGCGACGACCTGTGCCGGCATGGGCTGGCTGCCCACCGCACCGTATCCCCCGTAAGTTTCTCGTCGCGCACGATTCGCGGGAGTGCCGGCGCCCAGGGCCAGCAGATCCGTCCACAGGTCATCCGCCTGTACTTTGAACTGGTCCATCTGACAAATGATCAATTTGAATTCCCCTGCTCTGTTGGATCGATCATCACCCACTTCAGTGTCCAACTCCTGCCAGATTTGTTGCAGATCGTGGTGCACCATTATAAGGCCGGCCAGACAGAGCAGTACGGTGGTCCCGGAAAGCCCAATGGCGCCGAAGGTGGCGGCATGGACGGACATTGTTTTGGTCACAAATTAATGCCAGGGAAACTGAAAACGGAAACACCGATAAGCCCACGGGAAAATGACTGTTCCGATTCATTTTCAAGGGTAAATCACTCGGAATCATGACAATGAGTCAAAGGTGTAGAGACACATCCAACTGTAGTGGGACCTAATCGTAACTGTTGTGCAAGGTGGTCACGGGGAGAGACGACGAAGGGTAAATGATGGAATGATCCGCCGAACGGCAAAACACTCCTCAAAATGAACACCCCACCAATTGAACTTTTGCGCGGAACACCTTCTTATAAAGGGATCAGACATCATAATCCAGCTAATGAGTGGCGCCACCTTCCNTTGAGGTGGAATTTGGCCAATTTTGAATTTTATGAATTTTGACGTCAGCGTCAAAAAGAAAAAATTACTCCAGTAAACTAGTTTTGAGATGAAGTTACGAAAAAATTAACATTTCAAAAAAAATTTGGAAAAATTTGGCACGTAAACTAGATAAGTACCGGAAGTAAGCCATTTTGAGCAAAAATTCAGAGATTAGAGGCCAAGATGGACAAACTCGAGAATGTCACGAAATGCTCAGCAGAAATTCGCTGGAACTGCAACCTTTGATGAACATAGAATACTGTAAGTACCCCATCGACCAAACTTTAGACTTATGGGTTGGAGAAAAAAAAATCACAGGCTAAATGAGTGATCGATCAATTAAGATTGCTAAAATTTCCATATATTTTCGTAGAAAAATTCGAATAAGGGTGGGATTTTGGCTAACTTTTAATTATCCGAGGAACTAAAAATGTGCACTTTTCTAAAAAGAAATGGTTCAAATTAGGGAAAAAATTACACATTTGAATTTTAGAACCTTTTTGATCAAAAGATTTTGGGTTTCCGCCTAAAAATCCCAACACAAAAACCCTTCGAAATTCTTCCTCCCATGAGAAAAATGGAACAAATGATGAAATTGTGGCTTTATCCGCTCCATCATTTTTATGTCAATGGATTATTTTTCTGGGTAACTGGATTATTTTTCTGGGTAACGAATGGAACAAATGATGAAATTGTGGCTTTATCCGCTCCATCTTTTTATGTCAATGGATTATTTTTCTGGGTAACTCCTTCATTTTTTTAAATTCATTTTCCGCCTGTTTTCGGAACCGTTGAATCCGAAACCAATGCCAAAAGCCAATGTTCCGGTTTATTGTCCCTCTGGCAAATCATTATACTTGCATCGGTCTTGATTTTGTCCTATCCGATCATCTTCTCGTCCTGTTCGTGTCCATCATTCTCCTCATCATCATCATTCCCTCCCCATTCCCTTCTTTTTCTTCAGCAGAAGAGGAGTTTAGTGGCGGAGCTTTCGGCGGTAATTGCCGCCACCGTTGCCGCCAGCTAAATGCGCAGTTTGTCGGTTCGGAACTTTGGCAAAATGTTCGTTACCTCCGCTGCCAGGAGCGGCGCTTCCACCACCAGCGCCGCGTCCGCCCCCGCTCCGGTTTGGGCAAGGGCTGGTGGAAGGTGGGAATTCGGGATAGTCAAGGAGTTCCGGGGTTCGGGGCACCACACCACTTCTGCCCCAACACTCGCTTACCAGTACTCGGCGTCCGATCCGGGCTTGCCCTGTCCTCCCTCGTGTCCTTCCTCGCCTTCGTTCCCGGGCGCTCCCTGGTATCCCGGTGTTCCAGCCGGTCCGGGTGCGCCAGCCGGTCCGGGTGGTCCGGCGTGTCCAGCCTCACCAGGCGGTCCCTCGGTGCCCTTCAATTAATTAATCCCTTCCTACAATTTGATTCTCTATTTTGTTTTCTCTGACCTGTTCTCCGGGTGGTCCCCGCAATCCTTTGCGTCCGATCTGTTTCTCCTCGTCTTTGCCCTTCTCGCCAGGCGGCCCAGCACGTCCGTCCAGACCACTCTCGCCCGGCGCTCCCTGCTCTCCGGGCAGTCCGGGAATCCCATCACGTCCAGGCACACCGGGGTTCCCTTTGGGTCCACGCCTAATTTGGCATTTTCCTCTCATCGAAATATCGTTTATTAACTTTAATCATACTCACATTCCACGAATTCCGGGACGTCCAGCCGGACCAGATGGTCCGATGGGGCCAGCAGGACAATTCTGTACATTTTTGACTGATTCTGTCTACAAATTCCCTGAAACTTACAAAGCATCCCTTAAGAGGTGCATTTTGGAAGTTCTCGGCATTTTGGCCAGGGATACCCTCCTTTCCGGGTATTCCGGGCAGCCCAGGTGGTCCAGACTCTCCCGGAGGCCCTTGAGCTCCGGCCGGGCATTTATTCTCGGCTTTGCAAGCTTAATTTTCGTTTTCCTAGATGTGGAATTTTGGCAAGAAAACGAGGAAATGAAAAAAATCTCTTCCTACCGCATCCGGGTCCAGCGCCCGGTGGCGAGACGAATCCGGCCTGAACACCGAGGCTGGGCCCAGTCGGGGGTTGTCCGGGCGGCGGTGGCGCCCTTCCTCCGGGTCCCGTTGGTGGGGCCCCCACGGGTGCGGAGGGAACTTGGGGTTGCACTCCAGTTGCCTGACAGGTTGAACGGTGTCTTTCCGGATCCCCACCCCACCAAACTCACCCCATATCCTCCGTATGCGTTACGTCGGGCGCGGTTCGATGGAGTTCCGGCGCCCATGGCCAGCATGTCCTTCCACAGATCGTCCGTCTCCAGCTTGAACTGATCCATCTGTGAATGAAATGGATTCTGTCTTCTTCGTCTGCTGAATGAATGCCCACCTCCATGTCCAGCTCGTTCATGATGGCCTGGATGTCGTTGTAGATGGAGGCAATGCCGAAAAGGCACAGCAAAAGGGTGGATCCGGACAGGCCGATGGCCACCACCGTGGCCTTGTTCACGGACATTATTCCTTTCTAAAGGCGCAATTCCCGGATTTTTACAAGAAATCGTGGCGGGTGAGTAAAATGGGGATCCCTCCCCCACCCCCAACTCGAGTTGATCTTTGATGGGATTTCCGTGCCCATTTTGTGGGATAATGGCGTCTTTTATGCACTTCCCCCGCCCATATAAAATGACACGGGGGCAGAGAAGGTGTTTGCCCGTTTTATATAGCCATCGTATAGACGATGACCACCACCATCCATAGCCAACCCAAATCAGTTCACAATCTTCCCTTTTTCTTGCTCGGAAAACAATTATCTCCGATTGTTTTTGATGGATTAACCGCCAAATCAGCTGGGAAAAGCCGGATCTTTCTGCTTTTATGCCTTCGGAGAACAGTGATCTGATCAGATCAAAGAGATGGATGATAAGTGTTGATTGGGGATGATGGGTTGGTGTGTGAGCTGATCACCGATCAACCCCCCCTCTCCCCCCTTCCCACTCCTCCAATGTTGCGATCATTTCCGGTTTTGCAGGAAAAACCACCAAAGTTGTTGGTGAAGCCTGCACAAACTCCCAGCAGATGAGGAGCAAAACCGCCATGGGCAGGCCGCAACGATCCCATGACCAAATGATGATGATTGGATATTGCGGCGAGGCAAAGAATATTTTATGATCGGCTTATCAGTGATATCATTGGAGGAATCAGATTTATATGTATAAAAGATTTATTTATTCAATTAAAATTTGTTTTGAGGGATCCGATGTTAAGCAAAGATTTTGATAATTTAAAGTTCCTAAAATTTTTTAATTTTGTCAAAGTAAAACAAGTTCACAATTTCATATGACCCCTAAATTGACAAAAGGCAATGTAAATTTTGCTGATATTTGCAAGAACCATCGTGGTGATGACCGATGACCATCTCTATCTCGAATTTCACAAGATCCGTTGAAAATCACATTAAAAATATGTACATAAGTATGCCTTTCTGTTGCATTTGGAGTTGAGATAAAGATGCAACAGTCGATGCTACCGATGAAACGTTTTTGTCCCCTCTAAAGCTAGCAGACTTGCTACAGTATAAACACCTCTGAAACGAATAAAGCAAATAGCAGATTGAGTCTCGCGTGGGCCGCCGTACGCCGGAGCGTACTCATGATCGCATCTGTTATTTTTTATTATTCATTTCAGAGTGTCCATACTGTAGCAAGTCTGCTAACTTTAGGGTCAAAAACATTTTCACAATACCATATTCCATAATCCATAGATTATCGGGATTCGGAATACATTTTGTTTAACAATTCTTCACTCAACCGCTCTTTCTTTCACCTTTGCGACTATAAAACGTAAACTTGCCTTGCAAAGGGAATGAGAAGAAGGAATGTGTTTGATCAGATCAGACAGCACAGGTCGCTGAAGTCAGCCAAGATCAATTCTCGCTTGAATGAAAGAGGGGAAGGGGAAGAGTCGGGCAATCCATCTTTCGCCGATATGTTGAATCATCGCATCGCAGCCGCCGAAACCAAAATTACCCATCAAATTAATATTAAGTATCATTTCTTTCGACTCATCAATTTGATTAATTTAAAATGTTTTAGGCGAATTCCTTTCTTTGGTTTTTCTCCACTATTTTTTATAAGCTTTAAAGACCCAAAAATGATTCAAAATAATAAAAGCAGGATGCTTTACTAATTTGATAGCATATTAGCATGATTTGATATTACAGAATATATAAGTACATAATTATGTATGTCCTAAAAAGTCCAATGAGCCTTTTTTCAAAAAATTTTTAAATAATGGGTGGTATAACCTTTTTACCAAATCTTTAGACAATATAGTAATACGAGTTCGATATTTTCATACATAGGAAAGGTCCAATTTAGACCATCTTGTCATCATCGAATTCAGATTTTTCCAATGGCCAGTGGCAGTGTGAAACGTCCACCGGGCCAGGACCAGAATGACCAGCAATTGCCCACCTATAAGCTGGTTGTGATTGGCGAAGGCGGTGTCGGCAAGTCTTCCCTGACCATCCAATTCTTTCAAGTGAATTGATCTTTTTCTCCAAATCGAAAAAATAAAACATTTTTAAGAAACAATTCATTGACTATTATGACCCGACCATTGAGGACCAATACATTCAGCATTGCGAAATTGATGGCCAATGGGTCATATTGGATGGTTGGTATTGGCACTTCAGGGAAAATGTGGCATCCGAATTTAAGTTCTCGACACTGCCGGTCAGGAAGAATTTTCGGCGATGCGAGAACAGTATTTAATATGGATAAACAGATTTTGGCAATGAAAAGTTCCTTCAGATACATGCGGAACGGCCGTGGCTTTCTGCTGGTTTATTCGGTGACCGACGAGCAGAGTTTTCAGGAGGCGCGCAAGCTGTACCAGCAAGTTCTTCGGGTTAAGGATACTGCCGAGTACCCAGTACTTTTGGTGGCAAACAAAGTGACTTTTGAGTGTATATTAGCCAGTTGGGAAAATGCATTTTTAAGATCGATTTGGCCAGCCAAAGAAAAGGTTATTGGTTGCAATAAAGAATATTCTCAAATCAAAATGAATGGTTAATTATTTTGAAGTAACGGAACAACAGGGACGCAAGTTGGCCGCCGAGTTGAATGTGCCATACATTGAAACATCGGCCAAAGATCCGCCGGTGAATGTGGACGCGGCATTCCACGAAATTGTGCGAATTGTGAAGAGTTTCCCCAGCGAAGAAGCCAATTCAATGGAGGTCTTAAGAAGTTTTTTTTAGCTTAGAATGCGCAAAAATTCAGACAAAAAAGAATGGGCCAGCCGGACGACTAGCGGGAAAAATGAAGCGAGGAAGTGCCGGGGGAGGGAACAGAAAGTGCACGGTCCAGTGAGCAAAGCACCCCAATCCAACAGACAGAATCACTTGCCCATTCCAGTCGGTCGACAAAATTCAATTGGGATTAGTAATGATAACAAATATTTTATAAATCCTGATTTTTACTTCTAATTGACTCGGTTCAGACCTGTTACCCGTCCTCTTGGGTAAGGGGATTTTTGTTAACCGACGACCATTAAGTTTTGCGCCCTAATTTATTTAATCTTATTAATTTATCTAACTGATTTAATAATTATTTTACTGGCGATCGTGATGGCGTTGTTTATTTATTCTTGCCAATTCTGCTCAACCATCATTTCATTATTCTTTTAATTTTCGATTTGTCCACATCCGCATGACATGATTATTACTTTCATAATTTGCTCCAAACCCTTCCAATTTGCCAATTTCTCATCTTCTAGCTCACTGTTTTGATTTTGCAAATATTTGTCCCAAAGGGACAATTTTATTCTTGTGCCTAAACTATTTAAGCTGCCATTGAACCAGTACCCTAAACTGTCATGATGCTCTAATTGTGCCAAATAAGCATTATTTATTCTTTTTGTCTTTGGTTAAATAAGAATTAAAATACATTGTTAATTATCTTGGTGATGGGGAGGAATACATGATTAAAAATGGACAATTTATGGATGAATGAGATTTAAAGCCAAGGAAAAGCAAAAAAAAAAGATTTTCTGGGAAAATTTAAAAATTGGTGGGACAATAGAGGTTAATAGAATTCATTGGTTGACTATGCTTTTTAGAGGTACATGAAGAAGAGTGAGGCAAGGTCCAAGGTCGCTGTTGTTTTTGGATATTCATTTTTGTCATTCCATTTCAAGGCTGGTGAGCTAAAATGCGCAACTTGGGACAATATTATTGCGAAAAATCACCTCAATATCGCCCTGGATTTGCAGTCCGTAAATGTCACACGGATCTGACCGATGGGCAAAATTGGTGAAATGTTGTCCATTGACGAATATCTACAAAATTAAACGGAAAATTGAAAAAAAACGATTGGGTTTTTGTTTATTATTCAGTCATTAATCAAAATTGATCGACCGAAGGATTTGGCCTATTAAGCCATTTAATAANTTTAATAAAATGGAAATTTTTTTGAAAAATGAACCAACACTGAATTGGGTAGGTTCATTGGCAACTTTCAGGTCGAAACATGTCCCTTTCTCGAAGGGTAGCTTGCCCTCTCGCTCCTCGTTGCCCCATTTGTCGTCTTTCAGTGAATTTCGTATCACAGCCTAGGGATATAAAAATTAATTTTTCTATTTTTTTTTGAAATTTCAAAGTCCAACTTTTTCATTGAAACGGGGGTTGACATGGAGCGCAATGTCACCATTCTTGTGCAAAAGATTGACCAGAAAGCAGCGTCCTTTCTTTTTCACTGTTCCCGACACATTCAGCCGCTTCCCAACTCCAAAACTTTGTGGGATCGCAGTTTCGTAGGGAATAGGCTGGAAATGGACAAATTTGAATTTCACGAGGATGAGGGATGGATGCTAAAGTTGAACTCACATAATATTTGCCTCCCCAATGCTGAAATTATTTCTTTATTTATTTTTAATTTTTTCTTTTTTTACAATGCGATGGATGATCAGATCGCCATCGATGGAAAAGTGTGTGATCAGTTGGAGGGGCAACCGGTAGTCGTACTCCTTGAACTCCTTGCCATCAATGATAATCTAATCACAAAAGAGAATTCCCAAAATTTGCATATTTTTGTGAGCATTTTGGTTGCCTGGAATTTGGTGTCATGGGCGCGGATGCGAACATCGAAGGGGTGTCCCTGCTTGAGGGGACAACTCTTGTGTTCCTCCTTGCCCCACTCCGAGTTGACCATTGAGTTGAGTACGATCTGCCAACGGGGGCACAACTGTGCACAGCATTCATTCATTCATTCGTTCACTTGCAAATTCGCCAATTTTCCGGGATTTGGTGGTCCAATTCGGTTAAGGGACAACAGTATTTTTTTGAACTTATGGCACTTTCTTGATTCCACTTTTATCCGATCAAAATCCAAAGCAAAGGGCCTTCGCCTCTTGGCCAATCAATCAATACCTTGCTCTGATCAAATCGCACGGACATGTGCAAGGGGACGTCGTTGCCGCTGAAGTCCGCCGATTTGTTGTGAAGATTGATGCTGAAGCGACGTGCATCTTTGGCCGTGATCCCCCTGACCACCAGTGTCTGGCCTGGTTCCAGCCGCTCATTAAGCACGCCCCGGTAGGGTGTGGGCTGGAGGGAATGGGTGCTTTGGCCATCAGGGTGATCAATGATCAGATAGAGTTGGTCCAAATGAGAGAAAGAGAGAGAGAAAGAGATGGAGATGAGAGAGAGAAAACAATAGTCATGGTAAGAAGTTCAAAACCCACCAAAGTAGGGGCAACTTGAGGTGATGGAGATGGCAAACCGTTGGTGCCAATGTCATTTTTCAATTCCCCCTCGACAGGCGAAGACGCAATATTGTTGTTTGTGGACATTTGGCAACTCGAGAACAAATTTTTAAAATAAGAAAAAAAATTGAGTGTGGCAGTGATGTGGCCTTGTTCGAATTCAATAAACAAACAAACAATGCACTTGAGAGAGCACGAATTGCGTCCTTTTATTATGGGCAGAGCAAAATGGATGTGGATGATACTCGCCTTTTGGAACGAACGAATGAATGAGATGAAAGGTCCCCAGAGGCGAGAAAGAGAGAGGGGGAGGGTCTTTCGAAAGAAACAAGAAGGCAATCTCTAAGGGAAAGTGAAATTTAAGAAAATCTTCGACGGTTGAAAGGATATTTTGAAAAGAACATACAAAAATGGATGGATGGATTGATGATGTTTGAACTTGAATAAGTAATAATGGTGGAAAAATTGATTTAATATACCAATTAATTAAATTAAAAATTATTATGTTTAAAAAACACACAAAGGACAAATGATGCATGGAGGAGAATAAAGATCACCAATGATGGGCGGATTGCAAAGGTACGAACAAACAAGTAAGTGTGAATGGAAGAAAGCGAAGAATTGGCAATGTCAAGACTGCTGTGAGACTTCTCTGGTCATCTTTAGCCATCTTATCTTTCTATAGGCTAATGTGTGTATAAAAGAGTATATGGGAGGAGAAGTTGATTCCTCAGTTGCATATTTAAAATGGCAATAATAGTCCTTGAGAAACGCTTTGAACAAGGGATTTTCTGCAGCGAATTCCTTATTGTAATCCGCTACAATAAAAGTGAATGCACAGAGAAAAAGAAAATCAGGCAAGAATATATTTTAGTGCAACATGGATGCGCGTCATAAAATCGCGGAGCTAAAATAAAATTAGTAATTCTCAGGGTTATTTGCGCTGATTATATTTCTGTTTGTCCTTATTGACGCTTTTTCTAAATAAAGAGGTGGTGTGAAAGGAACAAATTCTCACCGGAAAAGCGTTGGTCCAAATTTTTCTCTTGCGGCCATTTCGAGACTTCCAGCACCTCCTTATACAGTGAAAAATCTTCAAAAAAGCTTAATAAGCAAAACTTGCTCAACTTTCTTTTAAAGGAAATAAATCTTATTTTTTTAAATTATTTTTACTTGTCAGCAACTCTCTCCCGCCCTGAAATTTTTTCAGGCTATGGTCCTGTTTAAATGTTGCTATTTTGACAATTAGGTATGTTAATCTTACTGAAATAATTTTCCATGATAGAACTTATTAGTTATTACCAACGGTCAAATCCGATGCCGCACCGCGGTTTGCGTCAATCAAAAAATATATATTGGACCCTATTGCTAACGAGCCAAATGGTCCCCGTAGAAAATGGGACCATCTGCTTCCTTCCTTGCTGGACAACTGTTACCAATTAACAAATTGGATGATTGTTGGGGATATTTTTCCCACCAACAGGATAATAATCTGGGGACACATGTGTGGCTAAACAAATGATCAACAAAATAATAAATGCTAAAAAACTAATAGAGTTGATGATATTTAAGGAATATATGTAAGTACATATATTTTATTTAAATTTATTATATTCAAGAATGTTACGATTTTGCTGTTGAACTTCAGTCAATTTTTATGGAATACGGTATAAGTAATTGAATTTTTGGGAAATCATTCCGCCAAATTATTAAGTCATCCATCATTTACCTTGGTTCGAATTTCGAAATCAATGATTATTTCAATTTAAGTAATTCCATCTATCTTTTTCCTACTTTAATCAATTCTAATTCTTGTAAAAATATTTCAGGGCTAGTGGTGTCGCCGACGCTGGAGAAATTTATTGGAAATTTAGGTTCTTCCTTATGAAAATTGATCATTTTTAAAAAATTCATTTTCTCAGGGGGCGGCAACGGGGTCCCGGTTAGAAGCCGTCGGAGAAAATTTATTAAGAATTTCAGCGTTTTACAATGTACTCTAGTATTGTTTTTTCTACCCAAAAGTTAGTGGACGTGCTACAGTACCATTGAGCACTCTTTTTCTTTTTCATGAGCACTCTTCGTTTTCTTCAACACTTTTTCATGAGCATTCTCTCGTTTCAACGAACACTTTTTTTTCGTTTCAAATAAAAAATCCATTCCTAACTTTTAGCTAGAAAAAACAATTTTAAGTACCCATTTTTTTTTTTTGCTTTCAACAGCGTTATTTTGTTTGGCTATACTGCTGTTTGTACCCCCCATTTTTTTGGAAAAAATTCATGTAAAACGCATCAAAATCACACCCTAGTGTCAGTTTTTGATGCTGAATCCGAATTTGACGTCCATTTTGACGTCCGACGTCATCTGACGTCGATTTTTGACGTCGGAAAAATTTGACGTCAAAAATTTTTTTTTCAAAATTTCATTTTTAGATTAGATACATCTATATTGTGATAAAATAGCGGTGATTATATGACCCGGCTATCCTTCATAATACGTGGGGTGCTTAGGCAACCATACGGTTCAATAGGTGCGGGCTGAAAGATTATTTATTTTTAACTAATAATTTTAATGTTGGGCTCGCCGAAGGCAATCCTAACAATAAAATTTCTAGTTAAAAATAAATAATCTTTCAGCCCGCACCTATTGAACCGTCTAGCTACCAGTACTATGAGCCGGTTAAATACATTTTGCATTTTCTCTTTAAAGGCAGCCATCTAACGACCAAATTCTTTGCATAAAATTTAATTTAGAAAAAAAATTTTGACGTCAAAAATTTCCGACGTCAAAAATCGACGTCAGATGACGTCGGACATCAAAATGGACGTCAAATTCGGATTCAGCATCAAAAACTGACTTTAGGATGTGATTTTGGTGCGTTTTTGGGGACATGAATTTTTTCCAAAAAAATGGGGGGTACAAACAGCAGTATTACCTTTTGTTTATATTAGGTACTTTAATCGTCAAATTGCTTGCAAAAGTCATAGTCGTTAGTACTTGTGTAGTTTGCGTCCACAATTTGAACCCAAATTGGCCAAAAATACTAGCATTCATCAAATTTGCTTTTGTCTTTTATTTGGCTTTGTATATAAAATGCGCGTCAGAAAAGTCTGGAAATCTGGGACTCATTTATTTTCGAATTTGGTATCGAAACGATTTGTCGATGTGTTTGGCGCTTTTGTTCTCTCTTCTCCTTGCCTCTGTTCCTTCATTTCATTTCACTGGATACAAAGACCATTCCTATTCGAGTGGGCGTGTCCCTCCGTAGAGTGGGCGTGTCCCTCCACCTAGACCATATATAAATAGCTTTTTCCGATGTTCATTCCTCTCAATTTGTGATCGCGCGGAAATTTATCCTTTGCAAACAAAACAATCGCTTTAATACTATTTTTCAAAAGGGATTTCCGGACTTTTCTGACGCGCATTTTATTAGGCTATGTTATTAAAAAAGAAAACAAATCATAAATTTGATGTCCGAAATCAGATAATGCCATATTTTTCGAAGATTGAGGAGCTGGGAACCTTGATTTGAGCTCATAGAAAACCCTGCTGTTTGTAATAAAATAACAAAAAAAATTCAAGAGGAAGGTCAACAATTAAAAAATACCTGAAAAATTACAACGAACCTTCGAGTTTTCTCAAAGTATTCGTTGTAGCATGAGATCTTTCAAAAAATTTTTGTCCCCTTCCAAAATTTTTTTTGGGGTCTTTTGTCAACACGCCGTAGCTATTTTCTTAATCTTTCTCTGATGATGATGATGATGACACACTATTTTTGATCATCATCATGTCGCAAAGATATTTGTATTATTAGCAACATTCATAATCTTTATTTAATGTCTTCGAACATTGACAGGAATGACGGGGACATTTCAAAATCAGGTAAAAATCAGAGTTCAAAAATTGATGATTAATTTACAATTAACTGATTTTTTAGGTTGGTTTGACCTATGTGCGCTTTAGAGTCCAAGCTCGTTTATTCCCTACGAACACATTAATAACAGGAAAAGGGTCACTTTTACAAAAGAAATTTTAAGATGAATCTGGAAGAGTCAGAGCGTCATCGAGTGGCTCATTTGATGAGGTAATTAATTGTCACCATAAAACAGTTAAATGGGGTTGCGGGATGAATTTTTTGTTTCTGTTTTAATCCCTTTTTAGATCAATTCCAGAATTTAAAAGCTGGTGTTCCTCAACTAGCTCAAAATTAATGCAGATGAAATATAGTTGAGACGATTTTCATCAAATGATTTTTTGTATGAAATGAAAAACAAAATAAGGCGCATTTTAACTTGATGTTAGTTTATAGCCTAATTTATTTTTGTCCTTATGCTTAGGTATATACGTGCTTTTAACAAAATATATTTGCAATAATTTTTTGTTTTATTGCTTTTTCTCAATTCTTTTTTGGGGGGAGGGGGTTCTGACTTTTTTGAGTATTAATGAGGTTAACGAATACCCATATAGCATATACCTAAATGGAAAGGAAGAAAACCATAATCAGCGCAAATAATCCTGAGAATCACAAATTTTATTTTAGCTTCTAGATTTTATGGCGCCGAAGGATGCTCCATTAAAACATTATTGTCTGCTTCCTTTTTCTCTATTCATTACTTTTCCTATAGCAGAACCTATAATAAGGAATTCGCTTCATAAAATCAAGCAAGCTCATTGCATTTCTCCCGGCGCCCAATTTTCTATTTTATTTAATATAATCAAAATCCTTTTCTGATAGTTGTAAAAGATGACACTAATAACCAAAAAACACTAATTAGCTTCGACATGAATTCTGAGCGTTTTCTGGGACGCTAAACACGAATTTGACCTCCTTTTTGTCATAATATAGACATTTTTCAGACACCCTTTATCAAGATTATCAAAATTGTGGACGACTAAATCCATTTTTTGGCGTTTAAATGAATAAAAATGAATCTTTTTGCACTTATGCAATACCCATAATTTAACTCTTCTGAAAATACCATCCATTTCTCCGCGACCGAGAAATTCTCAGAAATAAGCCACAAGATGCCGTCAGGCTGCATTTATACCTACCAATTACATTTATTAGTCATTTTAGTTTTGATAAACAATTGATAAAGGTTTTCCAAAACTTGGTAAAGGGTGTCATAAACATGTCAAATATGCATATTGACAATTCTTAAATGATTTTTGATCTTTTTTCTGATTTTCTTGTATTTAGAATCTCAGAACACCTGGTTGCAAAGGTTGTGATAATTTGGCCGAAAAGTGTGAAACCATCAAAAAGGCGTGGAGAAAGCACTGTACAAACGAAGTAACTGAGAAGCAAAAGGAAGCACTGGAACAGAAAAAAGAATTGGAGGACAAATTGAGGAAGTTGGAAAGCGTAAACAACGGACTAAAGAAAGATATGTTGGAAGAGCAGCAAAAGGCAAGCGAAGTCCGAAAGCAATTGCATCGAGTTCAACACGAGAAAGGGGAAATGGAAGAGCAAATGGACAGGGCCAGACAGCTCATCGGAGGATATTCAGCAATGCGAGCAGAGGCAATGGAGTTGTTGGAAATACTCGAGCAGGAATTATTCGTAAGGGGGAGGGGATGTTGATCAATTATTGGTCATTTTTCAACTGAATAGGAAGTCGATGCTGCACTGAAAAGTGAAGGAGATGCCGGGACCCATGAACAACCACATAATAATATGGTCAACGACTTGGGAATCATCAGTAAAATGGTACCTAATTGACATTCTATCTGTACTATAATACAGGATAATTTCGATAAATTCAGCTAGTAATTTCATTATATTTTCCCCGATCATAATATTTTAAGGAGGGTTTTCAAGGAATTTTTTGAAAATAAGGGTCTCTAGTTTTTTTGAACTTTGAGTAGAATTTACTATGCTCTATTTTATTGTATCACCGCATTTCCTATAAGTGTTTAAAAATGAGTTCATTGTTAGGCAATGACTTAGTTTTAAAATTCTTACTATGTATATGAGATTGTTTATTCGTTTTTTTTTGTTTACTATAGAATACGTTTTTCCCTATATTGTTGGTAAAATAAATTCGCAGGCAAGTCGCATCGGTCAAAAGCGTATTGAGCTCGAAAGAGCGATCAAAGTCGCCAATGATTTGGCTGTTTCTCACGGGTCTGCCGCTGGCGTTTGCGAACAAAGTCGTTTGACAGTGAAATCACCCGGTGAATCAATGGTGGTGGATGACCCGGCACCTCAACAGCAGCAGCAAAATTCTCTTATTAATCACCCCGAACCCATGGAAGAGGACGATGATGACGGTGATAACTGATAATTCGAAAAAAAAATTGTAATAAATATTTAGAAATTTTGCTGATCGATGTGGTTACTCCACGAACTCCATCGCCGACGGCTGTCACTCCAATAGATCCAAATCAATCGACAGAAGGTGGATTTGAAAACCAACAGGTCCTGTGGAAATTTATAGGCAAATCATATTAGTCGAAAGCAAATTGAGCCAAAATAAAGTAGACAAAGATGGTATCGGGCTAATTAAATACTTGTGCTATCTAAAAGATATCTTTGTTGGACTCGGACTGAGTTTGGATCCCGCAATTCCATTTATTTTTAATTTACGAATTTTTTTATAAAAAAAATAGTTTTCATGCAACAATTAAATGTGATTTGTCTCACATAGTCCTTATATTCGGCGATAGTTGCACAGAATCCAAGTCCCAAAATCGGAACCTTCAAAACGTCTAAATACTCATTCGAAAACGAAGTTCTGATTTCCAGACTTGTCATTTATTCTCACAGCTAGAGGGAGTGCAAGACTACGAAGCAGTTAAAATCGAGTCCACCTCAAATGAGCGAATCACTCTTACTCAGTATCTGAAAAGCCACAACGATCGGCAGAGCGAGGTATCCATAGGGGGGGGGGGGTGCTTGGGAAGTCAGTATCTGCTTATGGATAAATAAAATTTTTATTCAGGAAAATTGAATTCAACCGAATGCTTTCGCAGGAAAAATGATGACATCGCAATTAAGAATTTATTTATTTGTTGCATATTTTTTATATCATCTATTTCCACATCTTTCCATTTTTATATTACAAAACCACAAAATACACTATTTCCTACAAAAAATTCGCAAACATAGTACTGTATAATTATTTCAAATTTGAATACTTCTGTGTGGTTTTGTCCATTATCTTCACTTACAATTGCTTCGAACATTGCCAATCTCCTTTCAAGCTCAATCCCTTTTCCTCATCATGTTTTTTTACTTCATTTTGATCCGTCCCCTCCTCCAGCCTAATCAAGGGCGTGACGAGACTGGCCATTTCGGAGGGAGTAAATCCAGTGGTTGATGACGAAAAATGGGGCCGGAATTTCATAGACAATCGACCCCGTTGACCACCCGTCCTTCGTTACGCCTTTGATCCCAACCATCAATTATGTTCTCATTATCTTACCAGATTATACATGATATGGTCTCTCTTTGTCTTGGTCCTTTACCCATGCAGATTCCTCATTGATGCCTTTATCAGTCAATTTTTGCTTTAATGATGAGCATTTATTGAATAGAATATATAATAAAAATGTTTTTTAGTCCATCCTTCATTTGTCATTTTCTATCACTTTTTCTACACTCGCACCTCCTCCTCTCCTTGGTTGCCGAAAATGTTGAGCAATTCCTCTGCTAACCTCAAGCAGGAGCAACTCTGACAATTGACCAAAATGGCAATGCAAATGCCCTTGGGTGACTGAATTTTGTCGGAGATGATTGATTTTGCTAATCTACGGATCATTCCCACCAAATCATCGCTATACAATCCATTGGGTTGGATCAGCAGAATGGACGAGGCCCCCACGGCACCGCCCAAATGATACCTGATAAAACATTGGAAAAGAGGTTATCGGGATAAATTTACCAATATTTCCTTGGCCGGAAAGCTCCGACATTTCCCTTTTTGTCTTCCGTCATTTGGTCAAAGTCCCAAGTGTTTTCTCGAGGTAAGGTCCAACCTGACAAGTGACAATGATAAGAAATGATTGAGTGGAGCTGGACACACCCAGTCCGTAATCGTGTCCCCATTTCTGGGCACAGCTCCCATTTGTGTGGGGTGACCACTGACTCCGGACAGTTGAGGGTTGGAGAAGGGTTGTCTCATTCGGGTTGTCGCTTTTCGGCACAAATTCGTAGCTTATCAATTAATTTATTAATTAATTTGTTCATTGTTCGGCAAAGCTGGCACTTCCCACCCCGATGGGAGGGTAGCTTACCCACCTGTACAGCAAGGCATTGGCAAACTTAAGCAGGTCGCCCACGCAGGAGAGGATGCCGCCGCCGGCAATCTGAACATTTGGAGCTATTCGGAGGGGTACGGTATTGGGACATTACGGGGGCGGACCTTGTTTGAACAGTCCACTTCGCCCACATTCTCCAATCGGTGTGTCCGCCCGTTCCGAAAGTAATACCTTAAAAAGGGAGCCAATTCGGGATTGGTTGGGGCTGCCTTGGGGATCCCCAAATAACTGTAAATGTTCTAAAATCCATTCTAATACTGAAATCGGGTCCTATACAAATTTCCCTCGCTAAAATGACAACTCCTTTCCCCATTTAACTTGGTTTCCCCCCTCTCATTTCTATTTTTTGCCTCGTCCGATGTGCCACCACCGTTCTGCCCCTGGCATTGTCCAAGTGTGTGTTCCTCATCTCCAACTTGTCAAACAGTTCCTTCGCCATCTCTCCAAATGTCCTTCCGTCCGCCTTCTCCAACACTGCGCTCAGCAGGGTGTACCCGTGGGCGGTGTAATGGTACCTGATCAGTGATCAATCCCCTTTGGTCCTCCCCAATTTGTTTGTTTACTCGCTTCCTGGCTCACACAACAGCGGATCGTCCTTGAAAACAGCCAAGGCCTCTGAGACATTTGCAAAATGTTTGTTGGAGAAGAATTCGGTGCTAGTGCTGTCCGGATCGGTCTCTTTCTTCTGAAATTCCCAAATTCGGACAATTTACGGTGGGTCCAATGGACTTTGGGGTAATGTCTGATGCCCGAAGTGTGGGAAAGCAGTTGGCGAGCAGTGATCTGTACCTTCTTGCCGTCGACTGCCTTCTCAGGGAATTGGTCGGGCGCAAGATATTCCTTAAAAATGTATTTTTAATAAGAAATTCTTCGAAAACATTCCAATTTTTCTCACATGGATGGACTTATCCAGGTCCAGCTTGCCCCGCTCCGTCAGTCGGCCTGCGATCGCCGCCGTGATCGGCTTACTGATGGACGCAATCCGCATGACGGAGTGTCCGGTGCAGGGGGCCCCGGTCTCCAGGTCCGCGAACCCGAACCCTTCGCGCCAAATTGTGTGTCCATCGCGCGATACCCCCACAGAAATCCCGGGTGTTCCAATGATGGCCTTTAAAAAATAATTGGGAAGGTCAAAGGTCGAAACTGTTTAGGGCCGGATCGGTGAACTCTGACCCTAAACCAAACCCAACCATGTGGCGGCGAACGGCATCCCTGGCCATCGAAATCTGCATTTCCAGACTTTTGGCATTCTTCTTATCGGTGCAGACAACTGTTTTGGGACTTTTCAAGAACTCCAAATCCCCATCAGATTCATTTTTGGCTAAAACACCCGCAGCTGCCGCAAAGGCAAGAAGTTGATGGTTTGGAGGAAGATTTGGCAAAATTTTACGGAAAAAATTACTGCCCATCTTCGAAAGATTTTAAAATTTTATCAAATATTTTAGCAAAAAAAAATGGTAAAAAAAGGAGCAGGTTTAAATTGATTTTGTTTCGATTTATTGAAAATTAGTAAATTTACAATGGGAAACATTAAAGAAATAAATGGAACGAAAAATAATAACGGAGCCACAAGCAGAAGTAAATCATTAAATAAAGAAAGTACACGGATAGGGTAGGGAGGAGGAGGATTGGGATGGATGGTTTGCAAAAGTGCAGCAGGAAAAAGGAAGAAATTGTTGAAGAGGAGGGGAGGGGAAGGGGAAATGACTTTTGGTCTCCGATTTTTGCTGATTTTCTCGTTTTGTCAGCAAGGGAGCGGTAATTCCAAGTGCAATCAGACTAGTAAAGTGCAACTGACGAGTGAGTAAGGGAAGGGAGCCGAAATCAGAAAAGGATAATTCGGCAAAGTCATACATTGAAGGAAGAATTTTGCCGGAATTTTATGGCTCTTTGTTTACATTTGCAAATGTTCAAAAAAGGAATTGACGCAAAAATATACAGTATGCATAGAATGTCCAATATAAATATGCATAACCTCCTATATAAGGAATGACCAACAAAAAACTTGTCAGTTAATAAAACCGGAAAGGTGAATGAATTATCTGCTGTTGAACAAAGGAGAAGAAGGAAAGATGAGCTTCACTCACTCATCAGTCAGTATAATTATAGGAATTTAAGAATAAAAACAAACAATTAAGAAATTACAGGAAATATACGAAGAAGCAAAAGATGTGCCCGTTTGCTGATGAGAGCAGACCAAGACTATTTTTGGCCGATTCCAGGTTATTTCTGGAGATTGCCGGGATTGTCCAGGCGCTGGTCATCCTTTTCCACATCTTTCAGGGCGGGAACTGGAAAATATAGAATAGATACCATCAATATTCATTCATTTTGCCAATTGTGGCCCTTTCCCAATTTCTTGCCTTCGATCCCTCCAACACCATCCTCGACCCCAGGATCTGGCTGCTGCTTCCCACCTTGTGCTGAATTGTTTTGCTGCTGCTGGTCATGATCTTCCATCTTACAACAGATTGGGGATAATTAATTCGATTGTTCCTTATCCTTTGAGGCCTTTAATGCTAAAAACGGGGTCTTTTACCTCCGATTCACCCCGTACATATGTAAAAAATGGGGTTGGCTATTTATCCCCGAGCTAAGCATTTGCTCCATCCATACATTAACAAGGGGGGGTCAACTTTTGGCCCTGCGATCGGCGAC